>JAAZTK010000272.1:0-24221 GCA_036507255.1 Megalothorax incertus | reverse complement strand
GATTGTCCAAAATACAAATACAAAATACTTTCAGTCCCAGACCCCCCAAAATACAAAATACAAAATAGTATTTTGTATTTTGTATTTTGTATTATGACCGAGTATTTTGCCCAGCTCTGCAAATCACTATTAGATAAACAGTTAACAGAGGCTTAAAATTTTATTTAATTTGAAAGGAATTATTTCAATGCTTTTTGATTATTGATTTTGATCTTTTATTCTCAATTAAGGCAAAAATACAACAATTGTATACATTATGCACGAATCATTGTTGCAAAAACAGAAAAATTAAATGTTTGAAGGGGAAGGGATTTGTTTAAATGTCCAAAAAGCTTCCAAAAAGCTTACATGCAGTATATATAGATAATTATATTATATTCCAATCATAACTATTAATAATTAGTGGTATACATTAAGTATATACGATATAACATTAACTATAAGATAAGAAAGTTGATACGAGATATGATACGATAAAGGTATGTACAATAGTACTATTACTTTGAAATTTTGAATTTACCTATCGATATGTAAGATTTACATATCGAAATTAACATTGCATTGTAAATTAGATTTTTAATACAATAGAAGAGACCTTGAGAGCTGCCTATAAATACTTGAAAATCAAAGCGGCAGTAGAGTTCTTTCTCAGAATCTTCTTCTTCTTTGGAGGAATCGGTTTATGAAAAATTATGTGACATAAATAATTTAAACGTATGTCGTAAATTAAAAATTTAACAAAAGTTAACATTATCGTATCGGATAACTAATTGAGGCTACACTAATAATATTGGTTTGGATCATCCCAGCAAAGCAATTAAAATAATTAAATAATTATTTTAATTAATTGCAATTAAAGTTAAATGTGACCTAATTAATGGAACAGAAATTCCATCGAAATTCCCGAGGATTTAAAATGGAATTTGATTGGAATTATAAAACTATTTATTAATAAATACTAAATAGGTAATAAGTCATCTATAATCTCAGTCGCCTTTCCCAAAAACGAGGTCACGGGACATTTAAAGGTCAAAACTAAAAATTTTTGTGAAAGTCCCAAACAGCCCCAAAATAAAAAGTTGAGGAGAAAAATGCGCCAAAAATTCAAATCCAATTTTGTTTGAATTCAATCAAATTCAATAAATGAATTTTGTTTTTAATTATTTAATTAATTAGGTCACATTTACCTTTTTAATTAAGCTGTCCAAGTTGACATAAGGTCCCCTCTAATTGCCTCAAGTGTGAATTTGTGCCATTTCAAGCAATGGAATCCCCGGGCCCGAAATTCGTGAATAATTATGGTAAGCCATAAATTTTAATTTTTTGAAATAATTGTTTTTAATTGTTTTTTTAAATATTTCCAATTAGATTTCAGCAAGGTCAAGGTCAAGGAGGAGAAGGCATCAGATAATGAGGTCCCCTATAAAATATGGGAGCTGGACGATGGTCCCTCAAGCAAAAAGGCCAAAAGGTAATCATTTTTTTAAATCCATTTTAATTACTTTTTTAAATATTAATTTTAATGTTTTAATTTTAAATGAGCAGCTCCGATGGAATCCCGCCTAAAAAGAAGAAGAAGAAGAAGAAAAAGAGGGACAAAAAGAAGAGGCAGGAAGCTCTGTTTGACAGTAATTTTGAAAACAATTAAAAAATATGACCATGTTTTTTGCTAAAAAATCAATTTATTTTTACTCCAGGCTCAATTAAAATCAAGCAGGAGCCATTAGACCCATCAGAGAATGTTAAAGTCGAGCCTTCAAACCCTGTGAAAATAAAACAAGAGCCCTCTGAAGAGGTCAAAGTCCCTCAGGAGCCCTCAAAACCCGTGTCAGTCAAGGAGGAGCTTCCAGAAGTTGAAGAAATGTAATAATTTAATTATTAAATTCTAAATTAGATTTCTAAAGCTTATTTATCCCATTTCCAGTGGATTTGCAGACAGCTGTGATGACTCTAGAGCATTAGCAATACCATCTAAAGGTCAAGGTCAACCCCAGAACAATATCCCAAAGATTTGCGGCGAATGTTCCATTGAATTTGATGATCGAGAGGCTTTGAAGACCCACTTGAGCATCACAAGTATGCCAACTCATTCAAATGTGATATATTTAACCTTAATAAATCATTGATTTTTAAATAGAGCACGCAAGATATCGATGCAAAGTATGTGGAGTGCTCTTCTCTGAATGGAAAGATTGGTTTCTCCATAAGAAAACAATTCACAAAGTAATTTCTTACGACATTTACACATTAATTAAAGGTCTATAATTGCTTTTGAATCTTCCAGGCTAAAAAGAAATACCAGCCAATCATGGAGGAATGCCCTAAATGCAAAAAGTCATATCCCAGGTCTTTACAAGCACCCAAAAACAACTTTAAAATTAATATATTAATATTTGCATTAATTTTACAGGTGCTTTATGCCTAAGCATTTGGTGACACACCTCCCAACTCGTCCTAAAGACTTCCTATGCCCTCAATGTTCAAAACCATTCCTCACAAAGGTTCAAAATCATTAAAAATTGATTACAATTTAATTAATTCGCATACTTTAAACAGATGGGCCTATGTGGGCACTTAAAAAAGGATCATAGGGAGCCCCTTCGAGGTCTGGATTGCGTTGTTGAAGGTTGCGAGGTCAAATTTGCGGATCAGAGCCTTTTGGATCATCATTTGGAGTTGCATCGAAGGGGGCTAATGATTACAAATAAATGTCATATTTGTTCACATTGGTTTAGCTCCGAGCGTGGGCTTGAACTACACCTGGAGAAGATGCATACGGAGGAAGGCTACAAATGTACCTGGGTTCTTTGTGATCAAGAGTTCCCCAAGGGGGAAGCTACTTCATTTCGAGCACATCTCAAATGGCACGAGGATGGAGCGATTAAGAAGTTAGCTAGATCTGGTAGTGTTAAAACATATTCGAAGAATTAGCCAGATCTGATTAGACTAGACTCTAGTCACGACTCATAAGCTAATCTCAAGTTTTAATTGAATTAATTAAATAATCCTGCATTTAAGTAATTATAAAATTAAGTATAAAACTTTCTTATCTTTTGTATGCTTTTTTAAAAAAATGTGTCTAATTTCGAATTAAAATCTTTCAAAATTTAATCCAAATTGAAATAAAGTTTTATTTTTTAAAGGTTAATTGAATTCCATATGTTTATAATTCGTCCTCGCAGTATCATAAATGCTTTTTTAACAAAAGATTCAAAGAATTATTTAATAATTACTCATTTTTGAACTTTTATAATTTGAGAAGCTCCTTGAGTGCATGAGATTTCCTCAAGATGTGGAAATGAGATACGAATCTTCTTGAGATCTTGATCCTGATGAGCTTTAAATTTTTTCAAAGGATGACCCCGGGTCAAAGCCATCATTGCAGGAAATAGTGGCATTCCGAGAGTGAGATCCACAAGATTTGGAAAAGTGATATTAAAATCCAATGGCAAAATAGCCTCCCAAGGGATATTTTTTATCGAGCTAGTGTCAATAATCTCTCCTTTGATGCTAATTGAGAGGGTGTGTATTTTATGCAAGTTTGGGAGATTAATCTTGACCTTTTCGAAAGCTGGATCCTTTCCATTTTCGTAAATATTTAGATCAAGGATCAATTCCTCAAGGGTAGAGCTTTGAGACTCGAGGAAATTTTGAAAGATCTTCGCAAATTCCAATCCATTCTCAGAGGAAGAATTTCGGATAATAAAATTTGAAAAGGTCAACTTTTTAAGCCTCAATCCTTCCAGATTTGTTAGATCCTCCAATTGAAGCGATGGTCTCAAAATAGCTAAATTCCCCGTTGAGTAGCTCCAATTCGACGAGACTCGATATGATCGGCTTTATGAGTTTGGACATGAATGGACCAATCTCGGTCCAAAATGAACCAAAATCAAGACAGATTTTGGCAGGATTGAAACGAGCCAAAATATTTGTAGATAAAACTAATGGGATTTGATCAATTTCCAATTTGAAATTTGAATCCTTTGAAAAGTTGCGGATTCGGGTTGAAGGTATTTAGAAATCCAGCAAATTTGCCATAATTCCCCACGAATTCTGGCAATTTCACAAGCTTCAAATCCTTTCTAGAGAGCAATTCCACGGCAGAGGTGTCCCAGAGCTTGCAAACTAATCGAGAATTCTTCAAGTCCGTGAAAGACATCTTGGAGAGGAGGGATTCTATTGCCTGAAAGTATTGTTAAAAGTACCGATATTAGATATAGTAAATTAAATATAATTCAAGACTTCGAGTATATAATTATTTTAATATTAATTAGTAATTACCCTTTCTTTTGGAGGAATTAAATCTTGTGGGATTTGGAGAATCCTTTTGGTTCTTTTGATTGGAGCTGAATTTGATTGCTCATTTTGATCCAAGCTCCGTTTATTTGGCGGAGGTTGGATGTTTTTCTGACAATGTCTTTCCGATTGATGTTGAACCAATTCTTCAAGAGTTTGGAACATGCCACTCCGAGTTCGGCAATGTCCACATGAGTAAGCTTCTTTATTAGGGGGTATTGACTCCACTTCCGGTTCAAGAGCACCCGAAATCACAGGCTTCACTTCGCCGAGTTCCATTTCTCCAATTCCATTGCCATCTTGAAAGACTTGAACTTGAACTTCAGAAATGTCGATTTGTTCCTTTTTAATTTGAATATGAGCAGATGTAATAATTGGATTTGGGTGAATGTCAGGAGTAATTTGCGAGGATTGAGGCAGAGCTGAATTACTCGAATCTGCGGAATATTTTTATGTATTTTAGAATTTCAACAATTTAATTATGTTTAGATTAAAATTAACTACATGGGAGGATTTCCCCGAGAGTTTCAGCAGTAAATTGAGCGAATTCAATGTCCGAGGAAAGTCCTATCGTGAAAAATTAAATGAAGAATTAAAATTAATATCGATAAATGCAATTAAATGATTTTAATAAATTAATTTTGAAATGCATATAATATAATGCTTACTGAAATTCTGGGTAATGAAACCCGCAATCCGTTCGGTTGGGTCAGAAATTGATGAGGACCGGACAAAATTATGATATGATTCCCCTGAAAAAGCAGATTAAAATTTAAAATTTGCTTAATTTATCGACCTTAAAAGCATTTAAATTTGAAAATCAATAAGTACCGTAAATCTTAAATATGAGGGATTCAATAAGCAGTAAGTTCTTCTCCATTGTCAATGTCTGATACTCTGGAAGTCTTAATTGGTTCTAATTAAGTTTACAAAATTTAAAATTTAAAACAGATTTAAATCAGAACATTTCGAAATTCGAAAAGTAAACAAAAAAATTGCGCCTTTTTAGATTTGAAAGTTTTAATTCCTGCACAAAATAAACGACAATTTGGGGAATTCACAATATTAATATTACATAATATTACTGAATTAATTCGGGCCACCACTAAAAGACCTAATTATGAGCTTTTCAATAAATTATTACACTTTGCAAATGGGCTCAAAGGAGAAAGTTTTATAAAAATCCCTGAAATCCCTACAAATAACCCCGTAGAGTCATTTATTTCTGTACTATTTTATCGCATTTTTAATTAAGGCATATATCGTAAATTCGTAATTTAGAGTATTGGTATACGAATAAATTGACGCTTTTTCATTAGAATTTAATTTTGCAAAATATTTATTTATTTTAATGATTTTTTCAAAATTAAGTATATTGTATTTTTAGAAATGGAAGTCAATAATTAGGTAATAGTAATAATGGAGGGTCAAGATTCATCATTTCATGAAACATTTCAAATTACAATTAAATACGATACAATTTGTAGGAATAATTAGTACGATTTAACAAATAATAATATTAATTATATGAAAGTAAATTTTGCCAATTACAAATAATTTAAAATTAAATACAAAACGGCAAATTCTTTGCAAAATTCAAACAATAGAAAATTTATAGTAAAGTGCAAAATTATTATCTACCAAAAATACACTTCAAAATTCTTTTACAAAATAGGTATTAGCTGGGAAAGCAATTCACTGTTTTTTAGTTTGTAATTTATTCAGCCTTTTTCTCAATGGTTGGAAGAGGAGTCTCGGAGGCGTCGAGCTGAGAATTTAAAAAAAAGGAAAAACCAAATTAGAAAAATTTAAATTAAATTATTTAATTTTTTGCATTAATTTCTTACGGCAGACAATTCCACTTTTGAGAAGATATATTTGAGCCCGAATAGCCTGAATGGAACTAGCAAAATAATGAAGAATGGGAAAGCAAGAGCTGCTGGAGTGGATTTTACAATCCAGAGGACCTATTTCACAAAAAAATAATTAATGAAAAATAAAAAACATGTAAATTAATTAAAAAATCATACAGAAATGCATATAATTTGAATAATAGTAAACAGATGCATTTTCCAGGTCCGCACACGCCTCACAAAGGGGACTTGTGGATGATTTCGAACTTGTTTGAAGAGTAGCGAGAATCTCTCAAATAATTGATTTCCAAATACTATTTAAAAAAATTTTTTAATGCAATTTAAGCCCAGAATTCTCATTTTAAATAAATTCTTACTTGCTGAGAAACCCATATAAAGAAAAACTCCATAAATAACAGCAAGTGGAATGAGTGCGAGGGCTTTAGACATCAGGATTGACATCCCCACCATCAGGGAGATGATAAATCCAGTAAACCTTTGTTCTATTTCAAAGAAATTACCGTGAAATGAACCTTCAAACGAGTCTAATTACCTTTAACACCGATTAGGCGAGGTTTTTCCCCTGGAGGATTGTTTGTAGAGTAGACGGCAAGGCTTGTGGAATGTGTAGCAGTACGTAGGATGGCTGCATTCACCCATGGGCCACCAATGATCCCAATCCCAGTGTTTATTAGGCATATTAGAAGGATGTCCAGGTGGAATCCTTGCCCTCTTTGAAGTGGCATCTTTCCCATGATCAATCTATTGGAATTCCAGGTTAAATAAATTCACTTTTTTAAAGCAAGTGTAATTACTCTGTAATGGAAGTCTCCAGAAATACGATAATAAAGACGAGAATTGCTGGGATTATAGATATAAATACACCTCTTTGACCTAGCACGAAAGGATCCACAATCCAGCCCCTCAGTGTTGAATTAGAAGTCTCAAAACCCACTAGAATGAAATGAAATGAAATTAAAATGATGGGAAATTGCATTGGGGAATTCAGAATTGATTTTAATACGTACTTGGTACATTTAACTTTTCTGTTTTGGTGTGTTTGATTAAATTATCCAATAAAATCTGCCAAAATCAATAGAAAAAAATGCATTTTTAATTAAATCATTAAAAATATAGGTTAATCTCACCATTAGAATTAGGCCAAGGGGGACTGCAGATGAAGCAATAACTTTTCTCGCTCGCATATTTAAATAATTTGAATTTCGGAACCCAATGGAAAGAGATACGGCGATGACAAAGGTTCCAAAGCATAGGATTGTGGAAAGGAGAGCTGTATTTGGTTGATTTAGCTTTCCAGAATGCCCATTTGTTCCGTTTGTATCGCTAAAATTGAAAAATAGGCAATTTTAAATGGGAATTTTAATTTTAAGAAAAAGATACTCACTTTACAACGCAATATGCGTCAATTGGAAGAAGGGGATGGTCCCTGTAAATCTTTAAATGGCCAATTTTAAGTATAAATTCAATACAATGCAAATTTAAAATGAATACCTTGTACAGATTGTAAAGGGCTTCGAAAACAAACAGGATAGAGATGAGGGCAGAGAAGATTTCTTGAGTAAATCGAGTAAAATACTTTGCGAGGACACCAATTTCAATGGCAGAAGCGAAGAGTGCAATCACAGAGAGCCAAATCCCAATCCAGAATTTCATTGCGAGGAAATTGATGTGATAATCTCTGCAAAACTGTAATTTTGGATTAAAATCAGACTTATAAAAATTTATAGGGGTCAAATTCAAGCCTCAAAATGGGAATAAAGCGCTCCAAAATGAAACTTGATGCTTTAAATTAAAAATATGGCTTAAAATAAATTATTACATTGTAAAAGGACTCTTCAAACATCAATAACGGGCCAGTAGATCCAATAATAATCAGCGGCTGCCCTGAAAAAAGCGCAAACAACATCCCAGCAATACTTGTGGCAACGAGGGACTCTGAAATCCCAATATTCGACTCTGTTTTGTCATCTAAAAAGGTTTTAATTAATTAATTAATTAAACCTTTATAATCTGAATATTTCTTACAATAAAGCCCTCCAAAGGCAATCGCTCCTGCAACCGCAGCAAAATAGATGAAAATAATAGCATTATACGCCTGGAGATTGTCCATCCCGTCCTTGATATCCTTCCAATAGTATTTGTAGCGTGAGACATCATTCCGGAGCCCTCCAAACGCTCTCCGCGTCCTTTCAAGTGGATTTAGTAGGGTTTCTGCATTACAAAAATTAATAAATTAGAACTTAAAGCACTTGTAGAAGATTACCAGGCTCTATTTGTAGTTTTTCTTCATCCCCTTCAAGTCCTTGGGCTTTGGCCATTTGTTTAAGGGCTCTTTCACGGATATTCTTATTTTTCTCTCGGAATTCGTCGAGTGGATACAGCTCATTATCCCAATCTTATCAAGAAATACATGTTAAAACTTTAAATTAAACTTGAATACGTTTTTAAATACCTCCAGGTGGAATAACGATGCTTTCATTAAGAAATATATGTATTCCACGCATTAGATCCCGCCTATTCACTCCGCTGTAGGCAATCTCATGGAATTCCGTATTTGACATTAGCGTGGAGATTGATCTGCCTGAAATCAAGTCAAAATAAATTAAGAAATGGCTTTAAAATACGTTTAAAATGTATTTAAATGGAGATTTTACCAATTTCTTTGTAATCTACATCCCCATCCAAATCATTCGGGCCAAAGAGGATGAAAAGAAACCTTACTGGGAGTGGTACCTACGCCAAATCATCGAATAAAATCAAGTTCCATATATTTTAGCATGCAAAACTTTAAATTAAGGCATTACTTCTGTGATGTGGTGCATCAGAACGGCTTCCCTTAGCCTATAAATTAATAATTAAATATATAATTTGATTTCCCCATTAGATTAAAGGCAAAAAAGCTATAAAATAGGCAAAAACAGCCCAAATATTGAACTAATCTTCGTATTTCTGATTTTTATAGCTTCTAAACGCTTTTAAATATGACTACCTGACAAAGGCAAGACAAGGCGTCTTTATAGCATCATCCATACCTAGCCAAAAAAAGATTATGAGTTATTTTTAGCTCCCATATGTTTATTTGCGTATAGTTCTTACCAACAAGCACGAGGGAAGCTGATTTTTAAACAAGAAAAATGCTTATTTAATTATTTGGGATGATTTAAATTGGAGGTACCTTCAGCCCCTTGAGGGATCCTTCGAAGGAGCGAGTCTTTACTCAGCATCAGTCTCATATCCATCTCTGAAATCCGCTTGGGAAGCCTTAGGTCAAACTAAACATTTTAAAAATGAAATTTAAAGACTTTAAAATCGATTTAAATTAATTTAATTGAAATTACCGTTTCATGTCCACTCATTGTCGACTTTTCTTTATCAATCTCATCTCCACCGAGGAGTTTTCCAAGCGCAGAGCTACTCTTTGAAGTGATTATTGTAGCTTTCGTCTTTTCACTGGAAGATTTCTAAAAAATAAATTAAAAACATTAATTGATGTGCAAATGTAATTTAATTAATGGCATTTTACATGTTGCAGGGAAGTTGTAGAGCCAGACATCTTATGGTGAGACTTGTCAAACTTCCAATGATCTGTAAAAATTAGAATTTTAGCTCAAAATTAATTAAAATCTCATGATTTTTGGGCCTACCTTCGTTGTCCACATGCTTGTGCTTGAGGAGGAGTGTTTTTAGGACAAGATCCTTGCAATCTGGAGCAATTAGACCCGAATTTGAGAGCTCGTCAACCACTCGGAGGCAAATTGACACGAAATCCTCTTCGTCCAAATCAAATAACATCACTCCTAAAAGGGCAATCAAACTCAATTACAAAATTATAAAGTTCTGAAGGTGACAATTATTTTTATAAGTCAAATCTAACCAGTTTCAATGAGGTCCTTTAATTTGATAAGGGAGTGGAAGCTGAGGGATGCAACTGGAATCCGAATTTTGAAAAAAAAAATCAATGTTTTCGTATTTTTAAATTGTACAAAACTTACCATGAGGTTTCCCCCATCGGTGGGCTTCCTCCTCAAGGGTTTCCTCGTATTTAATCCAACGTGACTGTGTAAATAAAGCGTTCAAATTAGAGATTCAAAGGTCAAACTTGGGTCATTTCAAACCACTCGGGTTTTTACGTGAAACTTTTGCAATTTTTGCCTTTTCAAAACGTAAAAAAATACGGATATGCAACCTTACCATTTCCTTCCATTCTCGGTCCTCCCCCTGACCTCTCAGCATGTCAAGTTCCACGAATATCTGCAGGTCAAAGGTCAGATTTAATTTAAATGAAATTAAAATGATTTTTCCAACCTCATGGCTCATCAAATTAGATCTGTGATGGTCCATTTTGATCCAATTCAATTAACTTGATTAAAACACAATTAATTATACATTTGTGTGGCCGTTAAAAACAAAAGTCAAAGGTCAAAGGTCACTTTTCAATTAAAAAATGCAAAAAATCAGAGTTTTTCCAAAAAATTCCCGAATTTTGGTGTCAAATTCAAATATTTTCCCGCATTTTTTCGCAGGATTTATTCACCCTTTGATTTAAACGGGGACAAATGACACAAAAATTTTTTACAAAATTTTGAACAAAAATTAAAAAATTATGTAATTTTGGACGGATTTGGATGGAATTTTATACACAACTGTACAGCTGAATTGTTCTGAACTTTAAGAAAAATTGTACGTAATTAAATCCTAGTAAAGAAAGCTGAATATGATATAAAAATGCAACGGAAATTATGTCTTATTTTTGCCCGGCCATCGGAAGTTGTTTGACTGATAAATGATAATTAAATGAATTATAAAAAGTGCACATGTACGTAAGGAATTTTAAGATATCGATTTTCCAGCACGTTTAGAATGACATGCCATTTAATACTACAATATTAATCATGTCCCACATTAATAGATATTGCTCCGATTCTGCGTTTTTCGACAAATAATCGATTCGTTTCAAAAGCCCGAATCAAATTACTTCTGACTCAGAATTCTTACAATTCATTTTAATTTTGCATAATGATTTATTTACAATTCTGCTGAATTGGCCAAGTCGTAAAACTTGACATTCATTCGGCTTTGTTTACAAAATTACGATCAAGCTGCAAAAATCGGAATGCCCTATTGACTTTATTTATAAAAAGTTTAATATCTTCCGTAACGAAATATATTTCTCAGGAAAGTGTCAATTTTTGTTTATTTTGCAAATTAAAAGACCTTGAAGAAATTGAATGAATGAAAAATTATGGCAAGCTTGAGAATTGTTGATTTTAAAATAAGAATGTTTTATTGTATGCTTCATTTCGTTCGTTCATAGGGCTGGAAATAGGATAAATTAAAGTACAAAATAATTGTGCTAATTCTATGTTTACAGATAGTCATATTTCGGTTTAGAATTTACTTAACTAGTAGGTAGTAGGTAGGTTAGGTATACAGAACATAGTAGTCAGTACTTAAGAATTAAACTCGATAAATGATTTCGATTTATATTTTATAGTTCCTATTTCTTAATTCTTATTAGTATTACTATTATTAGCACTTTCAATTACTGTAATTATTATTTATTGATTTTTTTCATTGATTATTTTGTCTAAATTTTTTGAGATTTTATATTTTTTCCTATCTAATTAATACGCTGTTTTATCCCGTATACCGAATTCGAATTCGTTTTGAGGCTCGCTTTTAGCATAAAGTCATTATTCTATTGTACATACATATTTTTGAAGTTAAAATCAAATTATAATATTATTCACAAATAAGAATTAATTAAGATCTAAATTATATAAAATTAAAGGGGAAAGGACGGAACCGCATTGGCTAGTCATTAAAAAGTTAAAATACTTGAATTTAAATTGAATTATCATAAGATACAAAACTAGATTATCTAGTCCAACCTAATAAAGAAGTACATTACTAATGCACAATTAAAGGATCGTAAAATTTACAAAAGCCAGAAATATAATTTAATTGCAGGTACCTAATTCAAATTCATATTTTCAACTCGCATTCTATTGAAATAAATTAATTGGGAAATCAATCATACTTGGAAAAATAGGCCAATTTCAAAAATAAAATCTCCAGCTAGCCTTTCATAAGCTTCCAAGTAAATATATCAGATCTATATTCTATATAAGAGATTTCTCACAAGTCACAACTTGCTATTTAAAAGATAAATTATTAATTAAAGGCCTAACGCGTAATATTCCAGTACTTTTTAAATTAAATTAAATTACAAACTAAATTCCAATCAATGTTATCGATAATTACAAATTACAAATTACATAATTAGATATATTCATATCGGAAATAAATTAGCTAGATAAAAATTATTATTCGTTTAAAGTTAATAAACTTTAAAGTTACTATTTTAAATTATTATAATCTCTCTTTCAAGTTATTAAATTCATTATTAGATAGCCTAATACATCAGCTATGTAGGAGTAAATGTTTTAAAACTAATTTTTATATAAATAGCAACAAGCTAAAGTCTCTAATAAAATACTTGTCGTTTTGTATTAATATATCCGTAAGCAAATAACCATTTCCATTTCACTTTCATTGAACTTTAGTTAATTTCAAGCTTTTCCAAAAGTCAGGTCACGATTTGAACAAAAGTTTCTTTATCAGTAGCTCAAAACAGTCAAACTTTGCCAAGAAAAACAGCTTCACTTTTTACTAGGATCTCCATCAAGCTTTAAATCAAAAAAATATCATTTTAAAACCCATTTTTTTTATATAATTGCAAAAAACTTACAGCTTCAAGTTCGCCCTCAGTGAAAAACCGTTTCAACTGCTTCCGGAGTGGCACCATGCAAATGAGGAAGAATGGGAATGCTAATCCTGCTTCTTTTGTTGATTTTACAACCCAAAGTACAGCAAGTGCCCCTAGCTGGATCATTGTATACGCGTGCATTTTCCACGTACGAACGCGTCTTACGTACGGCACTGTCGGATGATTCGATACAGGGATAAATAAAAGCCGAACTCGATCGTATAGCTGCGTTGTACTCAGCGAGGATACTCCCAAATACAGGAAAACGCCAAAAAGTACCGCCAGAGGGATGAATTTGAGGAAAGGTCCCATCAATACGGAACAGCCAATCAGGAGGGCCACCGCAAAGGATGTCACCCTTTGTTCTTTAACTTCAACTATGGAGGGCTTCTCTCCTGGCGGATTATTTTGGGAATAAACGGTAAGTGCAGTCACATGTGCAATTCCTCGCCTAATTGGAAAGAATTCGGATTAATTTTTATGTACTTTGGAATATGTAGTTTGCGATATTCTTACAAGGTGGCGCAGCAAAGCCAAGGGGCGCCTAAAAACGAGTTGGCAACATTGATGAGGCTCACAATCACAAGATCTAGATGGAGCCCTGATCCTTTCTTCATTTTCCTCTCCTTTGTATTGATTATCAATCTGGAAATGGGTTTTAAAAATTTAAATTAGGTACATTTGACTTGGGAAATGGCTAAAGAGTCTTACTCGCAAATTTGAGTAGTCATAAACATGAGGATAAATAGGAGTAGGGCGGGTAAAGCCGATCCGAAGATGACCCAGAGCTTCACATCCGATTTCTCACCCATTGGGTGGATAATCCAGCCTCTTTCATCAGGGTTTGAAGGCCTGTGATTAAATAAATGACAAGTTTATGAAGAAACAATTTAAGATTTTGAACAAAAAACTTACTGAAGTCCTTCGGGAACCTTCATCTTCTGGGTATAAGTATCCGTAATCACATAGTCCAAAATTACAGCAACGCCAATCGAAATTGGAATGGAAAAATCTCCCAAAAGTCTATTAAATAAAATTAAATATTTTAGAATTTGATTCAATATTAATTAAAGCAGTTAATCTGTAAAAATAGTATTACCTCCTCCATCTTTCACCCAAAAATACCGAATATCTAAACTCGCGTAGAAAATATGCCTGGAATTTCAAAATAGATTGTTTAAATCTGAATTTTGTAAAATGATTTAATTAATATTAGGTTTATTTACCAAAAAGAAAGTTCCAAGCATAAGAATCGTGCACAGAAGCGCCGTATTTGGCTAATTATAAAAAAACAATTCAAATTAATTCGGGAATTGATAACTGCATTCATCAATTTTTATTAGGATTTCATACCTGGCTACTGAGCTCCTCAGTCTCATCGATTACAACCGCTGAATTCGTCATTTCTTCAAATCTTTATTTCAAAAAATATAAAAATCATATTTCCACTCGTACTTTTTCAAATTAAATAAAAACTCACATTAAAGAATAATTTGTATTGTTGATTGTAAGGGGGATAGACCCTGGTAGATGTTCCGCTGACAAAGGATGTTGTTCAAAAATCTCCACAAGATTGTCCACACTTTCATAAATGAGCAGAATTGAGGTAAGTACAGCAAAGATTTCTTGTGTGAATCGGGTGAATAATTTGACGAGTGTTGACCCTTCAAAGCATGTTAGGACAAGGGTGATGATCATTAGCCAAAGCCCGATCCAAATTCGGGCCGAAAGGAATTCGATATCGTGGCGTACGCAAAATTGATAACTCAATTGATCGAAGACCAGTAGGGGTGCTGTAGGTCCGACTGGAAAAAATTTAAAAATTAAATTAAAGGCGCCATCTAGAGCTTTTTAAAAAATCTTACTTGGAATCAATGGCTGCGCCGAAATCAGCGAAAAAAGTATCCCAGATAAACTTGTTGAAATTAGCGTCTCACTCACTCCGATCATATTATTTGTCTTTTCGCCCATCAGGCCGCCAAATGTCACCGTATGCGCAATCGATGCGAAAAACATGAAGATAATGGTGGCAACGCATTGAAGATTGAAAGCGTCGGTGATGTCGCTTTTATAGAAAGGATACCTTCGGCGTATATCATTGATAAGCCCGCCAAATGGTCTTCCTGTCCTATGGAAGGGGTCAGTTGGGTCATCGCCCTTATCCGAAGTCTTGCTATCCATCCTTTGAAGTTGAATTCCTCCCCCATCAACGTTAACCGACTCTCGTGAAGTCAGGAATGAAGAATACTGCTCTTTCTTCATTCGCCGAAGGCGGATTGATTTTGATTTGGCTTTTAGGACATGGATTGAAAGGAGGTCATGATTGTTCCAGGTTGATGGTGGCAGCACAATCGTCTCATCAAGAAAGTAATTAATCCCGTTAAGAAGACTTTTTCGCGAAGTGGCATTCAGCGATATATCAAAAAAGTTGCGATTACTCATCAGAGTTCCAAATGATCGGCCCATTTCAATGTGCTCAGATTCTATTTCACAAGGTACTAGTAAGATTGCGACAAATCGGATTGGGACAGGTACTTCGAGAACAGTCATCATAGCTGGCTCTGACAATCGAACAAATGCAAATGTCTTTTTGGCGATTTTTTCAAATTCCCCAACCATCACAAGGGTAGCTTCAGCTCCAGATGGCAGGAGTCGTAGGATTTGCTCTTTACGGTTAGTTAGTTTGAATTCCTCATCCCCGAGGTTATCTGCCATTGATCCGATATTGATTTGGACATTTTGCTCTGACCCGCCGCCCCCACCATTTTGTTTCAAATAATTCCCGGAAGCTGTCCGATGAAGGATTTTAATTGGCGAAGAATCTTTTTGCAGTGCGGAATTTCGACGCACGATGGCGGCACTATTATCCATTGGGAATACGCCGGACCTTGCGCGACTCTTTTCGTCATAAAGACTTTGGAGGCTCACTGATGAGGACGCATTTTTCCGAAGTGTGAACCAAGATTTCTCTGATTCCTGGACATGCCGATGCCGAAGCATAAGAAGTCGCATCAGGAGCGAACAATCTTCAGTGTGAAGCAGCTTCTTTGCGGCAAATTCTTCAACAACTCGATATGATATCCCTGCCATGTCACGCTCCTCAATGTCCAGAAGGAGGAGTGCATCATCTTCGATTGTGCGTCGCAAATTGATGAGGGAATGAAAGGTCATAAAGGCGACATGGGGCAAGGACCACCGATCAGCGCCCTCTTCCAAATCCTCTTCGAATTTAATCCATCGCGAAGTTTGCTTCCATTCTTTTGAGCTAATGTCGGTGGGATCCCCGCCGCCAGAGGTCAGGATGTCAAGCTGGACAAAGCCTAAATTCTGCGATGAAAAAAGAGTTCAGTTTTTAGTTTCTTATAAATTTAATTTAATTAAAAAACAAACCTCTTGAGGGCGTTCGAGCTGCGCATCATAAAACCCATTGTTAGGCCCAGTTGTTGAGCTAATAAAGCTTTTAAGAGATTCGATTGCCATATTGGGATTTCGCAAATTTGTAGGGGGGCTAAAGATTCCGATAGGTGGCGGGCAGCCATGTTTGGACTCTTCGTCAATGACGGGGAGAAGTGATATTGAGGAACTAGTTTGGGTTGTGTAATCCCTCGCCTCTCCACGACCTACCCGGGACGGTGAGGTAATCGGAGATTCCGTGGAACTTTGTAGATTGAGGGATATTGCTGGGAGTGGCTGCCTGCGAGTCCAATTAATTCTCAATTAGAAAGAAAAATAGGTTTTGTTTACATTTTAGGTGGATCCCCCGTTTGACTGATATTTTAAATGGTTCTAGTAAAGTAAATACTTACTTTTCATTCGGTGCAGACATTGATGTCTATCAGCTCTTCTTCTCCATCCTCTCCATCTCCTATAGGGGGGTCGATATTAAAGCATTAAAGGATATTGCAAAACTTTTTTTAAACTTTTCCCATCACAAAAAACTCTTTAAGCTTCAAATACTCACCAACTTCAAACTGCACTTTCTTTACAGGGCTTGAGGATCGAGAAATGTCACAAGAAACTGCCGAAAAAAGGGCTAGGGAATCAATTTCCGCGTCCTCACCCGCTTCGGTCCCTTTCCCGGGGTCTCCATCCCTGCTTTGAACAAGGATTTTGCAATTAATCGCAAGTGATTTCATTTTGTAGGGCATTTAAATATTGTAATTTTAGCAAATAATAAAACACTTATGGGAATGGATTAGAAATTTGTGTTGTACCTCTTATTTATAGACTCCATACCGTCCTTATCTCCTCCACTCACGTCATTCCGGGTGAGCAACTCCACTCGCTCAATGTCCACGTCTCGAGATGACCCCTGATCCCATTAATTACAATAAATACAAATGTGTCAAAATGTTATATTTGGATGAGGATTGGAAATGGTGAAGTGAGTAAGGTTAGGGTAAAAGGCTATTAATTTACTAATTGCATAACTGGACTTTTTAAAATGTATTTTTAGGATTCGTTCATTAGAATTTGATCAAATGCGAGCTACATAAATAAGGATTATCTTGCGTATTTCTAACTTTCTATCCATATTTAAATCTGCCCGTAATCAATTTCCAGAAATTTCCAGAAATATGCAATTAAATTGACCTAAATATGGAATACGAGATATCAGTAATTTCAAATTTGGCATAAAACTCGGCAAAAAACTTCGAAAGCCTCAACAGAATACTTATATTTAGAATTTCTTAGATTTATATTCGCTGAATTTGGAATAAAAAAACCAAATTATTGCAAAATTGGCCTGATTTTTGGCGTAGATTTGGTGGATTGGTAGCCTAAATGGTTTGGATGATTTAAAACAGTTGTTGGAAATTAAATATCAAAAAAAACGGGCTTTCGGCTTGTTTTTTACGTTAAATTTAAATTTACTCCGGCTTACCGATTTTGAATTTAAAAATACTTTTAATTAAGCAACAACTGGGCTTCAGAAAAAAATAAGATTAATCAAATGCGATGCGAAACGCCAGATTAAAACTAAAAGATTAAATTTAATAGGGGCCCAAAAGGATTTGCAAAACTTTCCAAACTTTCCAGTTCAAATTCTCAAATTCCCAAATTCAATTAGGCAAAATTCAATTCCTGATCAGCTCCCTCGAATCAACAAATCAATCAAATTGAATTGTTTAAGCTCCAATTCCTCCGCCGTTCAATCGCATGTCAAAACTCGTATTTATTCTTATGTAAAGTTGGAAAAACGGCCTTTTTTTTGATTAAATCTCCTTTGATTTCCTATACCTTATATGTAAGTTGTAACCCTACACTTTGAAAGCTCAATTTGAGACAGGTGCTTTCGCAGATCAAAGGTTTTTGCAATCTTGCAATCTGATCTATCAAGATCAAACACAACTTTTGCTGATTTCAAACTTTTGAATATTGTACCAGGTTTTTCAAAGGAAAGGTGATTAAATTTAAATTTCAGGGCTCACCTGGTCCATTCAGTCAGAGGCTGGGCTAGGGTCCGGATTCCACAAAATTTGTCCTTGAGCTCCGCCAATCTAAAGTGACCCGGGAGTAGAAAAAGACAATTTAGTCGGGCCCGAGAATACACTGGAAATTCTGGAAATTCTGAGCAAATTCTAAAATCGATGAAATTCCTATCTTAATGGACAAGGCCAACCTGATTGTATTTTATATTGTATATTGCACTCACAATCAGTATTCTAGATATTATTCACTCCTCCGGCCGCCTACACAATTTATTATATTCCATTATTCCATGAGTTTGGAAAGGGTCTTAAAATTCTATCAACGAAATTGGACAAATAAAGCCCACAAAGTCCCTATTGATAGATTAGGAATTTTGGAATATTTCTTTACAAATGTCAATATAACTCTATAAGTATATATCCGTATAATTATACGAGTATGAACTTAGATTATTATCGTAGGACAATACTTACTAGTACTCGTAGATAGATAGTACAAAATATTCGAATCAATGTACAGATTTCAATGGATAAATGTACACTTAAATTAAGGCTTGAAATGGCCCTAAATCTCTCGACCCTTTTTGTTTTTATTCATTTCTGACATTCTGTTTACACATGGGTCTAGGAATGCGTCATTTTTAGAGGCGGATATAAATAGGACATTTAAGCCTGTACCATTTACGGATATATGGAATAAAGAACTTTTATGAATGTCGACTATTCCTCGTGAATTCTGATGATTCATGGGTAAATTTGAGATAAAAAGCACACAAAGGATTCTTAAAAAATTAAAACGAAGAAGCTATCTAATCCTATGAATTTAAAGTTGAGTAAATGTTATTGAACTTACATAATGGTTCGCTTATACCGTAATATCGTAATGATTTGAATGAAATATTCAGCGTGAACGATATTGGGTAATTTGATCTGGAAGATGTATGGAAAAATTCGCGAATCGTAATTCACTACATGTAATTTAAACGAGATATGAATAACTTGAATAAATTGAGAATATGTGTACAATATTGGAATATTTTGAATTAAAATTCAAGGATGGAATAAGATCCAAGACTCTGATATCACTCCCATTTCTTTAGCCCTGCCAAGTAGTACTAGAGATAAATCCCCCAGAGTTCTAGTTCAGCTTAAATTTGCATATTAATTGATAAATCATATGGGATATTAAAGAATCCCCCCTCCAGCTTAAGTTCAATACTCTTTTTCGTTAAATTGTGTACTAGATTATATGGAATTAAGAGTTAATGGGTATTTGGGGTCTCTTAACACGTGCAGATCGGCCATAAGATGAAATGAAATGAAACTCCATGTCCAAAACAAGGCAGTAAACAGATTCCCCCGGGAGCAATGCAAGTGTTCAGGTCGGAGATTTAATTGAACGTCAATCTTGTGGCTTGGGAGTGCATGTGTTCTCAATCGGATTAATCCCAGGCCATGATGAACTAGATGATCTACAGTATATTTAAGCTCAGGGCATTTTTTTCTTTTGAGCCTATATAATTATCTATTAGAGGAGAAACAGAGAAACTGATCTTGAATGTTTCCCCTTTATTTGTTTGACCTCTCAACTCAACTCATCCAGAATTTATGTGCTGACGAATGACGTGCTATTTGCTCGATTTTGCTTGAATTCATCTTCTTTAATTATGCATTAGATAAACGAGATCTGTCCGGATTGAGCAATAGTCGAGCTAATCCTCAAGAGATTAGTCCCAGCCTGCTTGTCGCCACCAAATGTGAATATATCCGTATATTAATAATGGGATTGATAAATTGTTTCGGATTACAGATCCAACATAGGTATATCTAATCTACATATATCCGTAATATAAAAGTTGATTATTTGTATCTACTTTTATTATCCAACTACTACTAGTACTACTATATATTGTAGAATATAATACATATTTGTACATATTTTGCAAAATTCTTTGATACAGAATTCGAGAATTTTCGTAAAAATTGGGGCAAAAAATGTTTCGGGGACAGGGTCATTTAGGGTTTTTCGAGGAATTTTATATAACTCTTAATATTTAATATACTTTTACATATTTACATATGTATTAGTTGCAAGTACGAGTATATATTCGTATATTAGGGCTCATTTGAACGTTCATAAATATAATGACATGACGGGGGCTATTAAATGGCGAGTGTCCGAATATAATTCGGGCCTGGACCCCTAGTTTAAATTAAACCTATGCTATAACTTGAATTTAAATTTTAATAAAGCCTTACCAAAACAAGTATCGGTTGAAGTATCGAGATGCCACAAGGTCAGCATGATTTATTAATAATTACAAACAAAATAAAAAGTGCTTAAAAATAAAAGTGATGTAATTTAAAAATAGAAATGTGATGAGCACTTTGTTATTCAACTCTAGGTACAATTGTGCAATAAATAAGATAATAAATAAAAGATTTTGTTTAAAAAGTAGGGGGGAAAGGGGGGTTAGGTACGTGATAGGTCTAGGGAGAAGGATTCAAGACTGGTTTCCGTCCGTAACTTTTCCGAGCTCTTTTTGAGGGTTAGCTAACACGTGTGAAGGGTATAGGACTCCTCGCATGCCCCGAATACGGTTCCCCATCTAAAATTAGAACAAATATCGATCTCTTTCCACTGGTTGTATACGGCAAGTATACAACCAGTGGGTACAATTGAGAGATGCTTTGTAAACTGTAGCATCTTATGAAAACTTTCACTTAAGGTTCACATTTCAAAAGGTGCCGAGTCCGGAGAAATAATGGGGCTCCAGATTTATTTAGACCGGAACTCCTGGTTTAATCCGGTTTAATCCTACTACATTGTCTTTTCAATTATCGGATTCTCCGAATCCCTGCTGGGGGACTTTAATGAACTTAACGGATCCGGGTACAATGAAGATTTATTAAATTTAGTCTGGAAACGGGGAGGAATCGGGGGAACGTGACGAAACTACCCGAGATCCATAAAATATTGAACGGGATCTCAAGGTGAATCAGGTCAAAGTGGGTTCATTTTGCAGATAAAAAAATCTCTAATCTATTCAATTTTACGAGTTTAAAAGAGATTAAAAGAGATTTTTAAAAGAGATTTAAGAGCTTTTACCTATAAAAAATATTCTCGATTTCAAGGATTATATTGATATTTTTTTTATTGACGTACACGATATATGCACAATAATGAAATCAAAGATTTAAATATTTGCTAATTTAGATTTGTTGTACTTAATTAAATAATAATTTTAAAATTTAAATATTATATTCCTCCATTGCTTCCGCAAAAGTAAGATAATTGCTGATCATAAATTCATTTAAGAAAAGAATAAGCTCAAATTTGATGATTTCAAAAGTGCCAAATTTTATGCCAAATTCTTTTAGAGATTTCACATTTCTGATCATTAATGCACGCTCTTTTGGATCCTCGTAATTTGCTTTGTAAATAGTCGCAATTCATCAACGAAAATAGAGGTTTGAAAAATGTTAGAATAAAATAAGTAAAACACGGTCGTGTAAAAGAAACAGGCAAATGCAGCATTCGGGAATAGGAGATAAATGTAAAAGACCATTCTGCTTCGGAAATGAATTCCAAAATAGATGGAGATTGGTGAAATTATTGAAGCCACAGTTTGAGATGAAAAGAGCACTTGAGGAATTACAGAATTGAATATTCGGTTGAGAATGGTCTTCGACTTGAAATATGTAATTTTTTGGGAATTTGATAATTTTTCCGTAAGCCTTAAAAATTTATTTATTTTTAATGTATCATACGGATATAGTACGACTACTACTTAATCTTATCTAACTTAAGAGTTTACCTGAAATAATTCAACATCTCGATATCTGTAAAGAATTTCTCCATTTCAAAAAAGCAAATAATTACCAATGAATCCGCAACAATTGAAATAAAATAGATTTCCATAAAATAAAAGATTAGAATTAAAAGATAATTATCATGGAGGGAATCCGGTAAATTCCCGAAAAGAAATAATGGAATTTTTCGGTTAAAAAGAAAGTAGATTGGCATCACAATTCTCGCCATATTGCAATAAAATGAAAAAAATATGTAAAACAATTGAAGTGGTCGATGTTGCGTCCAGAGTTTGAGGACGTCATCTTGTTTGGTGATAATGCGATTCATTTGTTGATGGACGTAAATGAATTCCGAAATATTTGGAATCAAAGACATTTGGAGGCATATGCCGAGGCAGCCACAAAAAGCGTAAAATAAATGAAGGGCAAAATGAGTTGAAATGCTGTAGAGGTCAAAGGTTGATTTTAGTGAAATTATTCGGTAAATCGTGTAAAGGATCAAGTAGATGTAACTGGCGTAGCTAATGATATGACGAACTCGATTTCGATCCAGTTTTACCGAAATTGCCTTTTTATTTCAAGGTTGATGATGTTCCATTTTGATGGGAATTGAATAGGTTAGGTTTGCAAAATGGACGGAGAATTTTAAATAAGCACATGTCGAGATTTCAAGTTTATCGGGAAGAATTTGATTCCAAAATAATTTGAAATAATTATTTTCCATTATTTTAAGAAACCTATACAGAATCCAGATATGTGAGTACAATACTGATATATGGGAGAATAAAGAAATATAATTTATTTGAGTCAAATAAGTATTACCCACACATTAAATATATTTAATTGGCTAGTGCTACATATATTATAATACAAACGAATGATCATTGGGTTGCAATGAAAGCAAAGATTGTATTATTCAATGTCCTGGACAGCCCTTTTCAAATAATTTTGAATTATCTTTAAATGGTAATTGCTAATGAATATATTAGGCATTTAAATATTTAATTATTGCTGGCCGGATTTATAAAAATTTTGGGCTTAAAATTTTAATTGAACTCGGATTTGGCGTTCCAAAAATTTAAGAACCTTGTAGTTATTTTATTTTAATTAAACAATAAAAACATAAAAAAGGTGAACCCTTAAATGGAATTGGTACCTACTACCTAAAATAATCTGAATACTGATACTGGAAAAAATATTAAAAATTAAATTTTAATTATTCATTGTAAAATTTATAAAGTGCTTTTGAAAAAGTAATTATAATAACAATAAAATTGTCAAGCTTAATAGGGTTCGTATTTCCGACCAAAAGAAATAGAATTAAGGAATTTAATCGACAATTTAACTTACCGATATTTTAAATAATATATTTTAACTTAAAAGGGGAGGCTTTTAACATTATCAAATGAAGGATGCAAAAACTGGAAAAAATAGTATATTTAAAATATTAAATCATATATGTCCAAATGAGGTACCGCATTAATAATTAATATTCGAAATTTTGACATACCGCCCCCTTGATTTTTGACTTGCAAAACCCTAAAATATAAGCATATAAAATATTGTACAATGTTAGGTATAAGTATTAAAACTACAAGGATTTCAGATTCATTTTAAAATTAAATAAATATTATAGATTCATCAAATAAAAATGGCGAAAAGGAATTAAATCCCAATATTGTTAAATCAAATATCGGAGATCCTGACGTGTAATTTCTTAAAGTTTTCTATATGGTTAGCCATCTTGACATGGACCATCCCCATCAAACTTGGGCGCCATCTAGGAGAAAATAAAAATCCAATTTCTGCTGGCTTGCATCCCAGTCGAGGAAGATATTTAATCAGCTACTCCAACAACTTGCAATTATCTACACAATTTACAGAATATTTACTCTGAAATCAACCTTTGACCTCTACAGCATTTCAGCACATTTTGCCATTCATTTATTTTACACGCTTTGTGGCTGTCTCGCCATATGCTGCCAGGCGTCTCTAATTCCAAATATTTCGGAATTCATTTACGTCCATCAACAAATC
>JAAZTK010000271.1:0-24296 GCA_036507255.1 Megalothorax incertus | reverse complement strand
AGGTTCATTTGGCCGCCAAAAACGTGCAAATCCAAAATCCGAGATTTTGATGTTCAAACCTTGCGGGAAAAATGAAAAATTTTGAATTTCGCGCGGAATTTTCTTCAAATCGCGCCATATAGCTTACCTGCAGTTAGTAGCAGGTTTTCACACTTGAGATCCCGGTGGCAAAGGCCCTTTTCATGCATGTACCCCATCCCTACACCAATAAAATCCCAATTACCCAATTTTAATCCCAATTTGCCCAATTTGCCCAATTTTATCCGTGTAAAACGTACCTTTAATAAGCTGCGAGTACCAGATCCTTGCATGGTCCTCACGGAGGGCTCCCCGGTCCTTGAAATTTAATTAATTCCAAAATTTACCATAATTTACATGAATTTACCTTGATAAAGTCGAGCAGATCCCCACGCTCCGCAAATTGCATAAAAATAAAGTAGCGGAGTTGCCGTTGAAGAATGCTATATCAAACGTGGAAATCCGGAGGTGAAAATCGGGGGGATGCGCGGAAAATTTAGCGAAAATGATACCTGTGAATCCGGATAAGGTGTGGGTGATTTACGGTGCGCATCACGTCAAGTTCACGCGGGAAAAACTACCGGAAAATATAGGGAAAATTATGGCAATCCTTTTAATACATTGAAATATGCGTATAGATGCCTTTCGCAGGAAATCCTTTGGCGCTTTCCCGCCATCTACGAGTTTACACGCGAGTTTAATTGACTTTGGCTTCTCCTTTGAGTCCTTTGACCCCTTTGACCTTGGATCCGTGTAAGTGCACAGAAATACCTATACAAAATACGTATTTTCGAATTAAAAAAACGTTTTGTAACGTATACCTTTCCATAAGAGCCCTCTCCGAGCTTTTTCGAAAGGTAATAGCCCCTCTCGCGGAGGATTTTGTCATCCTTTTTGTTCCCTGACCCCGTGGAACCCTTCCTCCAGGTCATGGCCCTCCTCCGGAAGCAGTCCTCGCAGTCCACGGATGACCTTGAAGAGGGTGACCTCGATTTGACCTCAGAGAGCGGCAGCCGGCGTTCGTCAGACTCACCAAAACTCATTTACAACGCAATTTGGAGCGGAATTTACGAATTTTGGACATTTTTGAAAGGCTAGAATTAATTTAAAACGTTTGACATAATCCGGTATCCAATGGGGATTTGAAAGGGTCAAAGGTCAAATACGTATTTTTACCGTACAAGGATGGAAATTCTATATAAAATGAATGTAATTCCGCATTTTTAGCAATAAAATAAAGCAGAAAAATGCATTTTAAATCTAAAAATTAAATTAAATTCACAAATACATATTTTTTATTTAAATAGAAATTTATTATGGGTAGAATTGAGAGATCTTGATTTATATGCACCTAAAAATCTCTAAAAAAAACTTAAAAATTATAAAAAAATGCTAAAATATTCATTTACTATTATGAAGATTTGTAAAATTTTTTGATATTACATTATAATTTTGCCCAAATTCTTCATTAATTGAGCATTTTTCTAGGATTTCATGTAATTTTTTTATGAATTTTTAAAAAATCCAATTTTTGGGGAATTTTTTTAATTTTTCAAATAATATTTTCCCAACAGGCTAAAAAGTACCTGGAAAAATCCTAAAAATCGACTTTTTGCCATTAAATTATACAAATTATGGCTTAAATTACAAATGATTTTTAAAATCCTTTATATGTTCATATTCATTTTTCCTAGATTGGAAAATTTCTGGAAATATTTCTTAAAAATTGCATTTTATTGCGCAAGTTCTTAATTAATTAAAATAAAAGTTAGACCTATGATTTGCATTAAGAAATAAATAATTCAAATTATTTGTTCTATTAAATTATGAAATAAAAGATTAGATTATAAATTAATACGGAAACATATGTAAATAATAAGGAAATGCAAAATATATGTACAAATTTAATCAGTCTACAGAAATTGCAATAAACGCATTGTAATATGCACATTTTGCAAATCTTGCAAATTACAATTTAAACCCAGACAATTTTCCCAATCAATTATCTGCATTTTTTTGTTTTTCCTTAACTTAAAACTACTGGAAAATTTGGTATAAATAAGCATCCACAAAAAGCCAAAAATTATCAATCATCCCAATTTCCCAAAATGTATCTCAAAATCATTTTTTGTTTGGCGCTCAATTTTTTCCTCGCCCCCGCCTTTTCCCCGCCAGAGGTCCCTCTCAACCTTGTTCCTTGGAACACTTCTACTATATCAAACATACTACCTGACTGCTCGCCAAAGGATTCAATAACCAACCCTGATGTCTGTGAAAAAGTCCAATATCTATTATATTATCCGTAAGTTTAACATAATATAAAATAATAATTTTTTGCTGCAGAATTTACTTAAAAAATCTTTCAAAACAAACACAAATAATCATTGTATTTGTTTAAATTAGAAAGGAGGATACGTTAGAATTTGTGGCTATTGAGGATATCCCTAAAAGTAGAAATATATATTTTTTAACACATGGATATACGGGTGGCTGTCTGGAAATGCTAACCGCATTCAAAGCCAACTATGGAATGCATACCGTTATAAGGGGTAAGATATTTGGAACAATATAAAAACTTTTTAATTATACATACATATACTACTACTAATACTTTTACAAAAGGCTTTTGGGAAGATGAAGAGTTCCATTCTAATATATTCGTATGCATCGACTGGGGCCAAATTTCTGGAGAGTTTTCCTTCGACTTTGCGGCAGACCTCGTGTCCTATGGTACAGCAGCATCCAAAGTTGGCGATATTGGCAAATGTGTGGCAAATGACTTGAAAAATGTAAATTATTTTATGACTGGAAAGACTTTTGTAAAATTTTGGGGGGTATCCCTTGGGACACATGTTGTGGGAGCAACTTCATCAAATCTTAAATTCCTTTACAAATCATTTCCGAATATAAAAATTCGTACTTCAATCATTGGTATAATATTAAATATACGATACATAAATACATAATTTAACTAAAACTTAATTTAGCTCTGGATCCTGCTGGTCCTTACTTTGCAAGTTCCCCTACATTTGGACCCGCTATATTCTGCTCACTGACTAAAGAGGATGCTGACATCGTGACAGCAGCACACACATCACCAATATTCGGTTTTTGCATTTACATAATAAATTCAAAAGTAACAGAAAAATAATTTAAAATGTCTTAGGCCAACCCAACATTGATGTCAACAATGACAAAGCACACACAAACATTTACATTGGAGGATTTCCAGATTTTCAACAATTTTGTCTAATCGACTGCCACGGTCCCCCAATTGACCCCACCATTGACCTTCATTCACTACATTTTCGGTTTGGCATTATTTAGTATGATTATATATTTTAAACACTTGAATTTAGCCCAGTTTTGCGGACACGTCCATGTGGTGACCCTATTCCTCGAGTCCCTTGTGCTGGGTCACGTCCAAGAGCCAGACATAGGTTTTGTCGCATGTCAAGCGACACCTGCCGGGATTGAAGCTCAGTCATGTGATATTTTTGAGAATGGAGACCCAATTACTACACTATGGAGTCCACATATTGATCCGTAAAATTATAAATTAATTTTTTAAATCATAATTTTAATAATTAATTAATTATAGGCCGAAAGGAAATTTTGTATTAAAAATATGGCCATGTGATAGTATTACTGGACATTTTTCAATCGGAGATTCCTGGATTCCCAAAAATGAAATCCATTAATTATTTTTTTGTAGTATTTTTTTAAACAATTTTATTTAAAATATAAATAAAATTTTTGAATTAATAAACCAATTATTTTTATATTTTAATTTTTTTCAAATATCCGTTTTTAATCATTTTCTGCATATGGATTTGTCATCTGTTTAAAGGGTTTAATTAAATTATGCATTAGTTTAAAATATGAATTATCCTAACCCTTGGTAGTTTCATTGATCCAATCTATACATAAGAAAAAAAGGCAAATTTTTTATTATTCAAATGTAATTTGCTTTTTGGACCAATGATTTTTTTAAAAAAAAGGGATAAGCTACCTACCCAAAAACTCTGTAATTTTTGTATATACTCCTATATTATAAATTTATACTTATTAGGTACATTTATATTGTATTTAAACCTTATATTTCATTGTAATTTAATTTCATTGTAAATTTAATATTATATTTACCTGGCTTTTTCTCACGAGCACATCTAGACCATAAATTATCATTATTCATATTATATTGCATCTAATTCATTAATAAATTACCCCATTCCCCAACTAAAATAAAAAAATTGAATGGCAAAATCAGAATTGTGCAGAATTTTTGCCATATATAAATTAACATTAAATTATTAATTAAAAATACCTGACTATTCCGAGGGCAATATATTTTTCAGATTCCTTATCAAAAAAGTCTATACTTCCTCCAGAGTCACCCTGGCATGTATCTTTCCCTGGGCTATATGTACAAATCATAGATGGCGATATCCTCCCTGGGTAAAACTCGGAACATTCAGCCCTGGACAGGAGAGGGAGCTCAACCTTTTGGAGAACCATTGACATTTGACCACTTTCTTCCGTCAATCCCCACCCAGATGCCATCTATCGCAAAAACATACCAAAATTACACATAAATCAATTTATCTCTAAATCTTATTATAATATATATTACCACATTAATTCCTTCAAAGGATTTCTTTTCAAATCCCCAAGGAAGACATATGGGAGAGACTGACCGGTCAAACACAAGATCACGGTCCAATTTCAACAATGAAAGGTCATTATGCTGATTATCAGGGTTATATCCGGGGAACTGGAATATCTGTTCTACGCCGACTCTTTGGTTAGGTGTTTCATCCCTCCGAGAGAGGTCGTGGTCACCCACATCAATTGAAGACGCATTCGGATTGGACAGAGTCTCTCGGGTGTTGGTACAATGGGCTGCAGTTAGTGCCCAGCGGGATCCAATGATTGAACAACCACAAAATGCACCATCAGCCCGCCTATCATATGAATTATTTAATACGAATTTAACTAGTAAACAAGCCCGCATTCTGATGTCGATGTTTTTACAAGATTAATAGCCCCCGGAGGGCTTTCAAATGAGCCCTTGCAAGTACCTCAAATATTTAAAAAGTTATTTAAAAATTCATCCAAAAACTTTGACCTCTTAGAGGCCAATGGGCAGAATATAAATAATTTCGGAGCACGAAATTAATCTTGACATGTCCAAAATTAACGCATTTTTGGTACCATATTCTTGAATATTGAGCTTCCGTGAAGGAGTTTATAGTTAAAATATATATCGTACAAAGAAACACCTGAATTTTATAATGTAAGATACTTACTGGAAATTGCAACGATGTGGAAACTCATTCATTCCTTAATCAAAATTAGGCCAAAATAATTAATTTATTGATTAACTGAGCCAAGTTAAAAATACCTGCATCCTCTCCATTAACAATCCTAGTTTCCTATTAGAATTTTGAATAAAAATTAAATATTTCCCAAAAATTAATGCAAAATTACATCATTTTTAATTCCGCAAATGCAACCATCTTTAGCAGGACTTGGGAATACACAATTCAGTGTTGAAATCAGAAAAATACCTAAAATGAATGCATTTCCACCCATTTTAGAAATACTTAGTTTTGCCTAATCTTTTTGAGACGAGTTTTATTTATCATTGAGAATTTGAAAAATAGTAAGTAAAAAGATACAGGTGTTAATTTGTCATTAATTGAGGATGACGTACATTAACTAAAAAACATGCATATTCATTTGGTGAAATTATAAGATGTGGTGACATTTGCGTAGAATTTATACCTAGGATCCGCTTGCAATAATGTCTGTTTGTGGTATTGCAAATTACAATTATTATAAATAACGGATTCAAGATATATGTATCTTATATTATTTGCGCAATATATATTTTAAAAAATGCAATGATAAGTCCAAAAGTACCAGCAAAAATGTAGTTTTTAAGCAAAAATTTTTTACATTAAATAATCAAGTCATAAGTTCTATTGCACTTGAAATTCATGTTTAATTTAATTAAATTGCTAATTAACTTCTTATCTGTCCAATTGTTAATTATCATTCATTTACATAAATACAACACCTGACAATCAGTCACAATTAATTACCTACTAGAAAAACAATTTACGATAAACCACTTGAACTTTGTAGGATGGCGCAATAATGATCTCTTGAATAACTACATAATTATTAATTATCATGCAATTACCATATGAAACGATTAATAATGCGTCATATAAATAAACCCAAAATGCATGCAAAAATTTTGAATTTATTAACTTTATTTGAAACTAAAATTCTATAAAAATCAGGGTCCGAATTACTTAAAATTAATTGCGAAATTTCATAAATAGATTTTGAGAAATATTCCGATAGGAGTCATTTAAATAAGTTTAACCGCAATGTCCATATGGCCTGGGATTCCATTGGAAGGTAGTTCCAGAGGGGCATGGCATTATCTAAGATTATAATAAAATTCAAAAAAATTCTTAGAAAATTTCTAAAAATTAAAAAATTACGTAAACAAGTCCGGCATCAGAGCACATAATGTAGCTATGTGGGTCTTCTGGGTGTGGGTAGTTGGCATTCCAATCCTTGTCATCGCAAAATTCGGCTAAAATCCGCGAAAAATTTAAAAAAACCGCGATAATTTAAAATATTTCTTACTAATTGGGGGTGTGGTTGTTGGTGGTGGAGTTGTGGTGGTTGTTGTAGTGGTAGTAGTAGTTGTGGTTGTTGTGGTAGGTGTCGTGGTTGTTGTAGGTGTTGTTGTTGTTGGTTCCTCTGTGGGCTCTGGTGTTGGCTCCGCAGTAGTTGTCTAAAGTATCAAAAAAGTAAAACCTGCCATCTAGTGATTATATTTAGTACTGGTGCTGGTTCTTCCCCACCGTCACAAGGGTAGATTGATGGCCATTCACAATGTCCATATGGTCTTGGGGATGGGTCAAAGTTAAGCCCTGGTGGACATGGCATCTCCTATTTAGCGTCAAATTCAAATGTTATTAAATTTCTTTTAAAACTATTAGAAAACTAATATAGTACGTAAGGCCATCCAGCGTCGGAACATTGAATATATTTGTTGCAATCATTAGGATGTTCGTAGTTGTGATTCCAGTCTTTCCCTTGGCACCAATCAGCTAAAAAACGTACAAATTCAAAATTGGCGCACTTTCGACATCAACGTTTTAACATGAGATTCTTACGTGGAATTGGTGTGGTTGTTGGCTCTTCGGAAGGAACAGGTTCTGCCGTTGTCTGTAAAGAAATTTAATTAAAAACGTTTTATAATTTCTTTAAACCACCACCTACCGTGACTGGCTTGCACTCATAAGCCCAGGCATGTTCGCAATGACCATATGGCCTTGGTGATTCGTCGAATTCTAGACCGTCTGGGCATCTCATGACCTAATGAAATAGGGTACAAATAAAACTTCATGAAGTTCCCTCAAACTTCATTTTAAAGAAGTCCAAGAAAAACCACTTACCACAGGCCTTCCAAGGTCAGTACATTGGATATATGTTCCACACGCCGCATCCCAAGGATTATCGTAATTGGCGTTCCATTCCTTGCCCTGGCAAAAGTCATCTACGCAAAGGTTATCAAATTAAATTTCATTTGTCTTTAAAAATTCCCAAACTTACCAAATGACGCCGCATAAGAACTTGCTAAAAGCAGAGTAAAGATAAAAATCTTCATTTTTAAATATTGAATTGAAATCCGGTGTTCAATGTAAAATTGACTACAATTCAAAAATCGTTTTTGGTGTGATTTATTCGAGTATTTGCCCAAAGTATTTATAGGTAAATGTCAAGAGCCAATTGATGAGCGCAATTAGTAATTAATTGTGATTTATCAGAAATGCCTTATCTTACGATTTTTAATTAATCATGTTTTAATTGAATCGTTTATTCATAATGGCACTAATGCAATTTTTCTACTTTATTTCGTTTCAAGTGCAATGAATGAACACAATGACCATACTTTAAATTTATTATAAATTCAGTGGGAACTTGTTCTGCTTTCTTTGGCGGTGATTTAGTTTTACTAATTTTTTATGTATACATAAAGTAGTTTTTTTAAATGACATTTTAATCCTAATTTCAAAAAGTATTGTCTAATTTTGAATTTCCGGAAATGGCCGGATATATCGATTCTTAGGAATAGTATTTGTAGTAGGATATAGGTATTACGTAATGATCTATTTTAAATGGCCAAACTGCAATTATTGAGAAATATCAAATTCCCAAACAAGGTTTGATAAACTGATATCAAGACTATCTCTAAATGCTCTTTATTTTATAATTATTTTGTAATGATTTGCCTAAGTATATTTATAAAAAATCACATCATTGTCAGACGGGGACAAATTCCAATTAATAATAAAAACGTTAATAAACTCTTGAACTTTGCATTTAAAACAGAAATAAAAATTTAAAGTTTTATATAAAATACATAATGTTTTAGATATATTTTAGTAGCAGTTTATAAATTATTTCTAATTTAATCTTACCTATTTAAATTGAAATTGCATACTGATATAATATAATAAATAGTAATGCAATAAGCGGTAAATATTGTATATGTATTGTACTTACTTTAGTGAGTAAAAATAAAATTTAAATTGCTTGAGAATGTTCATGAATTACATTTATTTATTATGAAGATTCTTTCATTTTAATATTTGTGGCAGGAAAAATATAAAAATATTTAGAATCATTTTAAAAATATTTTAAATAAAAGATTTCCTTTGAATACCTAAAGGTTTTCTTTAAATATTGACAAAATTAAAAGTAAATTTATATAATATCTATATAACCGTATCTTATAGAATTTCATTCCGGTTCATTCAGAGGACTATGCATCCCAGGAATTCAAGATATAACTGAACACCATATGACACTAGTAGCTTGATGCAAATAGAATATGGTCAATTTTTCATTTTTCTTTGCAAAACAATATAAAAATGAAAAATATTTTAGAAATTATTTAGGTACATAATATTCAGTGTAAAAACTCATAAATACCGAGAGTTTGATATACTGTAGCTATATTTAAAACTTTACAATAAAAACTAACTGCTTTTATATTTCTTTATAATAATATTAATGAATAATTATTGATGTTCTAGCTTATATATAAGAATTGAATAAAACTGACTGGATTGTTTGACTTCAAATGTTTTAGATTTGTGGATATATTATCCCTGAAAAAAGTATAAAAAATTTAATATAATTAATAAAAAAATATTTTTTTCTTACATCTTGCGTATTTATAATTACGGTCCGTGATTTAAGACTTTTAAAGAAATGAAATTATTTTATATGAAAAAAACATAAACCAAAATAAAAAATATTTTATACAATGCAAACTAATATCCAATTGAGGTGGATTGCCTGAAAGTGGGAAATATAAAGCTTTTAAGCAATTAATTTTGGATTCAAAATGATATCTGGGTATTTAGGTTGCAGCTTCAAATGGCACTAATAATTTTAAATATCGTAATTTTAGCTTATGTACCTAGTAAGATTCATAAATAAACTTATTCATATATGCCTATTACCTACCTTTATTACTACTTGCAAATATAAAATTTAATCAGATTGCCATTAGGCATAAACCATTATTTTTTTAACTTGCCATAAATCTTACAAGCAGACGTGTTCCTTTTTTACTTGGATATCTAAAGGTATCATATGTACCCAATTCGAATTCCAATTAACCCGGATACCTTATTTTTAAGCATAAATATCTATTCCCAAAAAGACCTATTTCCCAACTTTCATTTTGGATACAATTCTGGATGATGGATCTACGCCAATGTTGTGGTCAATATGATTAGTGATTACCAATAAGGCTATAATGAACGCTTAAGCAAAATCTACGTATTTTTACTTGGAAATGTAATAATAGCCTAATTATGCGCAATTACCCACTTCAAAGGTTTATTACATGATTTATCAATTAATTATCTCGATTTAATTATTGCAAACTCGACAACTTTTGAACATTGACATATAGAGATTTATCTAAGGGATAATTGCTAGAGATTCATATTATAAATGAACATATTCTACGTATACTAGGTATATGTATTAATTTTAAATACAGTTCATTATTAGCTCAATTTGCAAAGCTAGTTAAATTTTAAAATGTGACAAATGCATTAGTTTCCCAAAAACCCGTTAAATTAAGCTTCTTCCCAATCTAAATTGGTATATCATGTTCATTTTAATAACAATAATTCTTAATGGAAAAATCAGTTGAAATTTGCCGTGATTTCTCATCATCTAAATTTAAAATTTTGTCCAATATACCACTTTAGCATTATTAGGAATTGCGTCATTATCGGCAGAACTAAAGCACTTGTATCTTGTCATGTCCAATGTCAATGTCACTCCTTATCGCCCAATTAGTCCCAATTGGATCGTTTTCGGTAAATTCCTTGATAATTTTTCTAGTAATTAGTGGCCCTTGACTGAATTGCAGTATAAATAACCCCAGAATTCCTCACAAAAAATCAGTTCCAAATCACACATCAAACCAATCACTTGAATTGTAGCCAAACTCTTCGGATTTCAATTCAAAATGAAGTTTCTCCTTATCGCACTTTTCGCCGTTGGCGCCTACGCTGGATCCATCAACAAATCCCATATGGGCAAGCTTACCTGGAATTTGAAATTTTACAAAATTTTAATCCGCATTTTTGAACTTTTTCCAATAGATAACTTCTGCGATGGCAAAGATACCAACGCCAACTACGTAAACCCTTGGGATGACGGTTGCGGAAGCTATATCCAGTGCTCTGACATTGGAAAGCCATACGTAAAAACTTTTGGCACAATTTAGGCTCACATATAACATAAATTTCGTAAAACAGGTGTTCCAATGCCCATCTGGACTAGTCTTTGACCCACAACCAAGACCATACGGACATTGCGAATATTCAGAAAACTACCAATGCAATCCAAACCCAGTAGGTGGCGCACATAATATATAATAAAATAAATATTAATTTGTATTTATTACAGACTGATGGACCTACACATGCACCCGAGCCAGACACCACCACACAAGTTCCACGTAAGCTATTTAAATAAATTTGAAATTGGCGGTAAAATAATTAAAATGGCGGTATTTAGCTGAGTGGTGCGAGGGCAAGCCATGGAACCACAACTACCTTCACCCATGGAACCCACATGCATACATCCAATGCTCTGATTTTGGAATCCCATATGTAATATAAATATCATAATATAAATAATAAAAATTTATAAAAAATTAATTTGCAGGTGATGCCATGCCCATCTGGAACCATCTTCAATGAACACCCACGACCTTACGGACATTGCGGATATTAAACCTCAAATGGATACAACTCGGCTCTTCATTTAACAACTTTAAAATATCATTTCATCAAATTCAAATTGCATTTAGTTTTATACAATTATTTAGAAATTTAAATTTTAAATTAAACTGGAAATTAATAAATTCATATTTTAAAATGCAAATCCTACTATGTAAATAGTAAATCATTTACATTAACTTGGATCGAATAATTGAATAATTACAATTTCCTTTTATTCTTTATATTAATTTTAGTACATAGATATTCGGCTCTCTAATCATTTACAAAATAAAATTTTTAGATAAAAAACCAGAAAATTTCATTTGCCCAACCTAGTTCCTCGATTTTTTTCATGAACCAATCTTCAAAATGACAAGTCCATTATCATTTTATCTCGGAAATATCCCTTAAATTTAAAGCTAATTTGCAATCTTAGAATTAGTCTATGGGGGAAAAAGCTAACAAATGGGCGAAAGGCGACAAAGCTTGCTTGGAATACGATATACTTGGGATTAGTAAAATAAACGATAATACAATACAATGGAATTTTTACTAAGGAATTTTAACTTAAATATTTTATTAGATAGGATTTCCGAATTTAAAAGCATAATATTGTATCAATATCAACCCAAATATATAATTTCTTAAATTAAAGGCTTAAACAAATGTTTTTAATTTTATATAAGCTTATTCTTTATTTAAAATTAATTTAAATATAATTTTAAATTATAAATTTAATGTTTTCCATTTCCAGAAAGCTCGCTTGCGAATGTTTTGAATGCTTGAATGACTTCCTCACCAGATGGGATGATTTGGTCTGGAGGGAGAAGGAATCCATATCGTCCAGTATCTCGAATCTCCAGAGTGTAAGAATATGGGAATGCATTTGAGCCGTAGGCCCAATCATCGGAACCACCAGCCCCTGGGCCTTGAAAATTATATACATAATTATATTTTCTATACTGAATTTTTGAAAGTATAATTACTCAAAAGCTCAGTCACGGATCCAACCTAATAACAAAAATATTCCATTTTACTGGTATAAGGCCTAATTTCGCACAAATTTAAATAATATTATTTATTTACTTGGAAGCGTGTGTTATGAACATCTTGTAGGGATGCAGCTGCTTTAAGTCCAAGTTCTTTCTGAATAATTTAAAAAAAAGCATATTAAATACAATTTTAGTACTAATATTTGTAAACACCATCTCTGGGTAATGTTCTGGAAGGTCATATGTCCATCCTAATTAAAATTAATATTGAAATTTATTTATTAGGAATCTATGAATGAATTTCTCAACTTGCCCCAGGGTGTGAGGAACATTTGAGCATAGGAATGGAGAGCTACATATAGGGTCCAATTGACGGTCCCTGCGTTGCTCTCAATGAAATCCCGAAGAGCTTTTGTTTCTGGCTCGGAGAATGCTGCTGGGCCCTTGTAGATTTCTGTTAACGGAATATATTATTGCAAAATTAAATATAAGTTTGAAAATCCCTTGCCTGAGCAAGGATTATCTGAAGTTCCAGGGCCTCCAAATTGATAGGCGAAGTTGCGGTTGGGGTCAACGCCAGGACAGGATGGTTGTGGGGTTTGGGATCGGGTTTTTCGCCACATTCGTTGATTTGTATGAGTAAATTCATAGCCTGAAATCAAAAGAAGATTTAACTTCAAATTAACTCGATAAACTTCAAGGAATGATGGACCTTACCATCAGGATTTGCCACAGGGACAATGTAAAAGTCAACTTGTTGGAGAATAACATCAAAGTCTGGGTTTGTTAGTATTTCGTTAATCATCCAGGTGGCGGTAGCAGGTGAAATCCACTCTCGTGCATGGATCCCCGCATCAAGGAAAATGGCTGGTTTATTTTCGCCCTCATGTCCCATTTTGATTATCCGAATATCCCTACCTTCTGTGCTTTGGCCGATGATGGAAACAGTTGCGGTGGTTGGGTGTGCTGCTGCAATTTCCTCAACCCAATCTACAATCTGTTTAAAATTGGGTGAAAATGGGATACTAATTTAATTGGAATTTTTTACAGTGTCGAATCGGTGATAATCAGTCCAGGTCATCCTGCCCTCTGGAACATTGCGTCTAGAGTCGGCTGCTGCCTTTTGATCATCAATTACTCTGGAATACGAATTAATATTTAAACATATTTATGTAGGTATTAAATTTTTGAATATATTACTTTTGGACATCAGAAATCATAATTTCATATGAAAGTGATTTTGCTTTGAGGAAGTTTACAATAGCAGGGATTTGATATTCTAGGGCAAAGATATCAGTGGGTCCATGCATATTTGGTTTAATCCTAATAAGAAGTTTAATTTATTTAATTTTTTTAATTTTTTAATTTTAAATTTTTACCAAAAATCCACGAATCCTCCGAAATAAAGGTCCTGAAGTGCCTTATAATCATTCTGAGATTTTGCCGTAATTCGGAATACTTGTGATCTATGTACAATATTTAAAATTTAAATAGAGTGTATAGAGTATATTTGTATATTAAAATACAAAAAAATATAATTTTAAACTTATATCAAGTAAAGTCTTTAAAAGGCTTCATATTACCCCTGATAATTTTCAGCAAAGGCAACTGCTAAGCAGGCAAATAAAATTAAAAACTTCATGGCTGGTGGCTGTTAAACTGGGTCCTGGAGAATGGTAAAAATTCCACAATGTTGGCAGTTAACTCGAATTTTTCATGGTAAAATTTGATTGATTTTTAAGTGGCAGTTGCGAAATTATAAGATAAACTTGGGAATCCCGTTTGAAAAATTATATCTAATCACGGAAAATTTACATGTGCTATTTTTTTAAATTAGGAAGGTTGAAATATAACATATTTGAGTAGTTGTGACAAATGAATGGCAGAACAAATAATTATCTAAACTAATTACTTCACATTTGAACTAGTTTAAATTAGTTTGTTTGTTTAGCTTAAACCAAATAAAAAAACCTATAAAAATTAAAATATTGTATTTTTTAAAGATGATGAATAACATAAATACGTGTGAAAGATAGATTTAAATAGCAAAATTAGATATTTGAAAGAATAAGTTTATTTATAATGTTTACTAAATGAGATCCTAAATGGAAAGGTTAATTGTATTTCCAATTTGGATTTAGAAATATCTATTATAGATGGATACCCACCAACACATATATTGTAGTTTCCAAAAATATAATAATAAAAGTGCTACAATTTTATTGAATCATTTTATATTATTTATTATATCTTAGCATTTTATTAAATTATTTATAATCTCAATTTCTATTGAGTTTTCTATGTATTTTCAATGACTTTCTCCTTAGAAATTTGTATAGTGAAAGTGTGTTAATCAAGTTAGGCTGTTAAGATGTGGGAAGAGTGCTTTAGGGCGTGTGAGGGTAAATGGATTAGCGAGTATATTAAGCCGAGGGTCTCAAAAGAGCATTAAGACATTATCACATTGGAACATTAAGACATTGTGATAAATAAGGGGGGATGGCAGTCGGCCAAAAGCCCCACTCCTCAAAGTGTGTTTCCCTGTTATTCCACCCTATATGGGCCCTACATATATCACATAAAATCAGATATTATTTCGATAAACAATTCTCAGCCAATATTTGCAAGGATTAACCTACTCATTTTATCCTCCAATCCAAATCAATATTAAATATATTAAATCTGAATCAGCGATTTTTTTAAATTATTAAGCATATGATTGATATTTTATGAACCTACATATATAATGGAATTTCTGATAATATATCTATAGTCCAGCACTATAAAAAATTATTTAACAAGGGAATATCTCACATGGAATATTATATATCTAAAATTTCTTGGAATATCTCTTTGGATTGACATGTGGCTGTCTATTTGACGTTCCGAAATGGATCTCTCTTTTGCATCCCATTAGCTCATATTGGATCCCAAAATAAACAACGGAAACAAATAAGAAATACAAAGGAGACTTTGCAACTTTCTCGACCCATTTACAATATTTCTCACTGTATAAATCTACAAATAACTCCTTTATATTGTAAACAAGTTTAAATTAAATTTCCCAAATAAGATCTAACTTATAGTTTAAAGGACTTTCATTAGAATATCCAATTGCATTCAACTTTCCTTAAAGTCAATAAGATCATTTCAATTGGCATTTTGCCTGGAGGGATTTACTTGAAATGAATATCCCATATCATTTTCATTGAATATCTCTCGCAAACTGTTTTTGAACAATCAGATTTTTGAGCACAACTTTCAAAAGGAACTCGAAATGAAATTGAATATTTGGTAAATGTCAATTGTCCGCCGCGGGAAAAATCAACAAAATCCGGGAAGAGTTCGGGATCCGCCAAAAGGGATTTGGGGTTTGAATTGTGTGGAATTTTGATTGAGAAGAGGATTATTGATATATCTACACTCTATCTAGATCCGAACAATATAATAAAATATAAAGATCTGAGAAAAGGGACTCAAAGGAGATGGACTTTGGGCTGGAGATATCCCCCAACTCTCCAAATTCAATTTGACCAAAATTTTTTTATATTTAGCCACAAAAGAATCCCAACTTTCACTCAGTCTCTCTTCTCAATACTAGTATTATGGCAAGAGTCACACCTTTCCCAAAATCCAACCTTTGTCAGATATTAAGCCACCCAAAATGCCCCTACTTCTTTATTATGAATCCTTTTTATATATAAAAGATGATGGATCTCCACTATTAAAAACGTAGGATTTCTACTTACATTAATAATCTTTTTCTGGTAAATTTAAAATAAAAATAAAGCATAAAAATATTCGGTGTTTGATTTTACACATGTTTTCTACTGTTTTCTTGCGGTGGTCAACGAGGCAAATCTTTTTTCTTGACTGCGTGTGTAATCTGAGGGATACTGGCCGAGATTCTGGCTTTTGATGTGTACCCGGATTGCTCTTTTTCCCTTTTTTTGCTCGGATTCCCGACTCCAAACAAACTCTTTTTCTACCTAGTGTATGTAGTTTCAAGATGGATGCTCCCTTTGAATCCGATAAACCCACTCCTCGGTCCACTGGGCCCCTTTTACTCCCCAATCCCACAAACACTTATCACTTTACACTGTAATTCCCAGAATAATCCCTTCAAAATTGTCCAATCTGCTCCCAATCCGATCTGTAATTAATAAACCACAACCAAGAAAGCAGAATCAGCACTTTCCCCCATCTAAAACTATCTCTAGCCATGTCATGCCCTATATAAATATATCTCGAATACTACATAGTATTAAATATAATGTAAGATAATGGAATTCTGTCCCTTTGTATTCACGTATTAAGCAATATCTTAGATTCCCCACACATTTATTTTGATAAAACACATTTATACTAAATCAATCCAAATTATATACATACTCGTATATGTATTATTGTATGTATTAGGATAATATATATGTAGTAATTTGTAATTGTATTCAGGACTAAAGGATTAGGGAAAAATGGGAAAGCTAAATCTCCTTCTAGAATAGTACATCCTTATATGGCCCTTCTTGTATTGTATTCAATTATTACATATGTATGAATATATTTATTTGTCTGTCTGTCTGTCTGTCTGTGGGCCGAGTATTGGTTTTTGGCAGGGTTATCCATCTCAAGACTTGTGTACTCGTAGGCCTATTCCATCCTTATTCTTACTGTTATTGCTTTCCCCTCCGTCTTTTTATTAGCCCCTATATGTGTGCATAAGAGTAACGGGAAGAGATATTATCTGTCGAGTTTTCTTGAGGAAACCTCGAAGCCAGACGCGGAAGATGAAAGCCCGATCTCGCCGAATATGAGATGCAAATCCAATCTTGTTTCCACCAAACTTTCTCCGGTACTTCCTCCTCCCTACTCCTTCTTACTACATGGAAGTAATAAGGAAAGGGGGCTCATCAAAATTATTTACCATAAATTCCCTAATCCCTCTCACACTACCAACTTATACACACCCTTTAATATAGTAGCTCCCAGGTAGGGCTTTTAACAAGGATGGGAAATTATAACTTTTTCCAGTCTATTAAAATTCAAGGCAAATTGGAAGGATTTGCCAATCTTTCATTCAATTTGCAATTAGTTCCTACCAAGCCTGAAAATAGGCTATATCTTGTACCTAGTATTTTTAAAAACTCCGTGTAGGAACAAGATTTTTGAAAATGTGTCGAATCTCATAAAATGTAGCATGTATTAAAATTTAAATGGGCAGGATGTATTAAAATAAAGAGCGGGGTCATCACTTTGCTCATTTTACGACCTACATCCATTAACATTTTACGCTTTACTAGGCCTCATAATGTAAGAATGTTCCTACATATATTGTTTTTTGTAAAAGTAACTCACATGTTGGCTATACATATTACTCTAAAATATAAAAGTAAATGAGTAAAAACTTTAGTAGAGCTCCCATTAGAGTCACATATGAAAATAAATGGAGTTGCATTTTGTTCGGCTCAAAAAGTAGACATTTTAAGCATATGGAAGTTATATGGGTTAAGGCAAAATTCATTTTGACATTCATTGAAAGTCAATTAATGTCTATTTGATAAATTCATACATACTTTTTTATTCAAACTTTTAAACGTGTAAATACTATATGTACATTCCATATATGTATTTAATTAATTAATTAAAAAGAGTGCACATCTCCAACAAATATACAATATATCCTGTATTATATATGTATTGTAAATGAGTAAATTTTAAATATGTATACCTAATCTGTAAATATCTGATAGTCATTTGTGTATATAATATACGTGAGTATATATTGTATTTACCCAGTACTTGTGGGCTGACTTTATTTGTTAATTATATTTGGAGTTGAAATGGGAAAGAACAAAGGATTTGAGGGCCACTTGAGCCCATTAGAATCCTTATAAAGGTTCTCTGCATTGGCTTCTAGATATATATTGGAAGTATTGTGCAATAGTATAACTAATGGAATATCACTATCAGATTCATACATACATAAATTCATACTTCAAAGTCCATCTGATATGAATACACAGAGCTCTTGATACAATATATAGTACAAGTTATTTAAGTAGCTACTAAGTACGATATACGGCTAATAATACGATGCATGTAAATTGAAATAAAAAAGATACAAAGTCATATCTAAAACTTAAATACAACCCGGGCCATATTATAAGTAGATATCTAGCAATAACATATACAAAGTATTTAATTTTAGGAACATGGAAAGAGATATGCGGGATGATTACACTCACACAAATTTCATATATCAAGTCTAAACTTATGAAATACATAGCACCTATATATATTAATACGCTACAAAGTGTTTGTATTGATATACTTATGACACTCATATAATATTAATTAATATAATTGCTATAATCTAATTAATTTTGTTATAAGAAATAATAATATACCAATTAATTTAAAAGATCCAGCTTTCAAATCCCACTAAAATATCTTTTACATATATTACGAATTTTAACAAAAAACGCATTTGAAAATACTAAATTTTAAAACTTAAAATTCTCGCAAATTTAAAAGAATTTCCGAGCCATTTAGGGACCGTAATCAAAACATTTTTACATATTTGGAAAAAACGATCCCCATTACCCTATAAGGGAATCAATTTAAAAAGTGTTTGACAATCAGGGGCAAAATTATTAATGTAGCATTCCGTTATAAAAGAAAAATACGCCGCTAAGCGGAGTTGCTAGACAGGTATATGTTTCCTTTCTTTCCTCCTACTTTCCCTCAGGGGTATATCCGAGTAAAAATAATCGGAAACTGTAGTTGTACATGTGACATCCCGGGGGAATGGTGGCGGGGGCGGTGGGAAGGGAACATCAAGGTCAGAGAGGTCATCATAAGAAAAGTACGAGTCCCGACACACGTGGTGGTCGCATCCTTTGGATCGACGTCCACCAGGAAGTGTAGATGAGGAGTATGTTGGGGCAGGGGCAAGAAATGTCCCATGCCTTTTACATCGGATCTTATGGAGGTGAACTTGTCCAGAATTGACCTCGGGACTTTGTTGTGGTTCTGGTCTGGAATTGATGGACCCGCCATTAACCAGCGGTTGCCCCGCCGCCTTTTTAGCCCAGTCAAGTTGATGCCAATATATGTACAAAAAGATTTCACATGTGCCTGGGAAAATTTAGAAAATTAGAAACCTTTCCATTAAACGGATGTGGGTATTACATTTTGTTGGAAGATAACATTAATACCTGTTAATTCAGTGAACATGAATCCGATGACAACTAGGATGAACCCCAACCCATAATGATAGACGAATTGCGGGGAATCGAGGGAATTTCGCGGACGTAGCTTTACGGATATATTAAATTTAAATTAATTTAATCTTGTATTATTTTATTGCAAAAAAGTAATACCTTTGGACCAATTTCGGATTGTATAACAGATAGGTATACGACTAGTCCGATGAGTAATGTTAATCCTGCAGAGAAAAGAAATGGCTTTTTAGCAAAGTCCCCCTGGGACGTTTGGATTAATTTAACAGCCCTATCCGGCCTTTACACGTTCCTCACAATCATATACCTACACTAAATCCTTTTTTACACCATTAGCCCCATGCCATACATACATAATATAATGGGCCGGGATAGAGAGATGGAAGATTAGTTTAGCACGGAATTTATTTTGCCTTTTATTCATTGGGACCTGCCGGAGTAATTGGGGTTTATATGCCTCTGAAAATATGTTTTTTACAAAATATTATGGCTTGGTACGCATTTTAATTAAAAGTCTATTTTTAAATATGAATTTTTTAAATTTTTCAAGATTTTTCAGGAATTTTCCTGTTTTTCTTGCAAAATAGTACACTTTCTTACCTGAAATGATAAAAATAATTCCAGAAATGAAAATGGTAATCCAGCATTTCCTTAGGCAGTAGCCGAAAAGGGCGAGGAGGACAGCGGCTGTGAGGGTGACCGAAGACACGATGAAAAGGGGACCAGCTTTCGTCACGGCATCTGGAAAGTACATTGTCAAATAATAATTAAAATATTCAATAGAAAACTTACAGCAAATTCCGTTAGTGGAGTCATGTGGCTCTGGGTGTGTATCTCTCCTTTGAAAAGTACTCAATGTGAAAGCATTCCAGGTGAGTCTCCGTCCCTGAAAGAGTCAATTATCAGACTTTGGGAATTAATGGAATCGGTCTGGACCCCAATTGCTTCTCTTTCTAAAACGTCTCATATTCCATCACTCCATTTATATTATATATACTGATTTATATACTATTATAGAACTTTGTATATATATGTCAGCATCATCCATCAAAGGGAGAATGAAAGGGCCAAGTGCTCTCGAAACAAAGGCACTTCCTTTGTAATAATACCCCCCAAAACTCACATCATTCACACATTTACACTTTCAATATAAGGCCCAATACATTCATCTACTAGTACATTGTTATATCAATATGTACAATATACTACTTGGCTGCTTAATCTGCATTGTAATATATACTAGTAAAATCTTATTCTATTTAACTACAATACTTGATACCTACATCATTTTATATTGCTAGTATCCGTATAAATGTGTATACTTACTGCAATATGTGTTATATGTACATACATATATTGTATATTGCAAAAGCTAAGCAAACTGACTCGTTTTCAAGAGTTATTAAACCAGACTTACAGTTTAATTTGACCATATGGCTCCTTTGGCCTAAAATTCCTTTTTGGCACATTTTTAACCTGAATTCTAAATGGAATGTTTAGAGTTAAATGCGGCGGAAATCCCATTGAAAAAGGGCACATTTGGAATTAAAATTTTAGCAAAAAGCCAAAAGCTATTGGCGAAAAAACTGTTTTTCGGAAGGAAATCGTGCTTAAAAACTCGTGTCCAATTCCCATTCAAGTCCATTGAAAAAAGTAAAAGCCAAGAGATCCTTTACACTTTCTAGGTTCTTATAGGTACATGTGTACAAAGTAAATGGAGATGAGGATCTATCGATCTTTAGACAGTAGAGATTCCATCTCCTTTCATTTCTGACTTATCCTTCCCCGTGTGAAACACTGGGTACATAAAATGTCTATTGACTTGGGTAGGTTTAAGGTCAGCCCCTTTAAATACTTGAGAGGGTAGGTAGAGTCTAGACAATGGAGAAATTGGAGGAATTCCCTTGGACCCTTAAGGACTTTTGGGGAGTGTTGTAAAGAATACAAAAGAACTAGATGGAGGATGATTTAAAAATAGGTGATAAAAAGACCAAGGAAGATTTAATTTGTGAGGGAAGGGAAGGAAAGTAAGGAAGTAATCCGGGCTCTAAATACAGCAAGTCTAGATGAAGGTGAAGAGATTGGATTTATATCTCCCCCTAACCTCAATAGAAATGTATATAAAGTAGGGGTAGTAATAAAAGAGAAATGAAAGGGAAAGGTGAGTGGTGGAGGTCTAATTTGAATTTCTTTGCCTCTGCCTTTCCCCCCTTCACTTGAACCCTATTTAATCCTTCTTATTTATAAAACCCGAACCTACTTTCCCCTTAAACACACAAACACAAAGAAACAAAGTCAAGGTGGCTGTGGCGAAGCAAAAGCAACAAAATAAAACATAATTATAGAGTATTTAGACTAGAGAAAGCTATGCTATATATATAATACAATTTTCAGGGGATGATTTATCTAGCTTTCAAAAGACTTAATACCAAATACTATTTATATGTATTGTATGTATATTTATATGCAAAAATAACTTATATTGATATTATATTAATTTTTTTAATTTGACAAAAAAATATCTGTATTTTTCACAGTTTTCCTTATACTTAAAATATATTCCGGTCACACATTTTGTCCAGGAATTCCATTAGAAGTGGACAAGCGTTGGTTTATGCGAACAAATCACAGAGAGTAAGCCCCCTGCATGGTAATTTTGATTTTTACTAGAAAAATAGAGCTAAAAATCTGCACCATTTTCCTATAGGGGAATATTGACAAAATGCCACCCCCATCGAATAAAAGATGGTTAGATTATAATGCACTTTAAATTATTATCTTCCATATATCAGTATATGTATTGTACCTATTTAAATAAATGCCATAAATTGTGCAAGTCAAAAAATAAAAGACTTTCGAGACATGCTATTAAACTCCATGTATACTTGCATGTATTCACGTATATAAAAATGCTTTGTACTGTAGTTGTATAAATTTTGGTATATTCAAAAGGATATGTATAATATGATACCTACAATGATACCTAGGTATACATAAATTATATGGAAAGCATTTGGATGGGGTGTCAATAAAATAAATATACTTGTACTATTTGAATATATTTTACTACATATGTAATAGGTACTACATACTATAGTGTATACTACTATTATAAATGAATGGTATTTTTAACTTGTATAAGTTGTGTAGGGAATGTGATATCAAAAACTTTTTCAAAAGTTTCCTTTCTCCATTCGCTTCCTTTTGGCCTATTGGCATTATACCCTACAATACGTGTAGTACCTATAATATGTATATACAACTATTCACAAGAACTCATAATATTCAATGGGAAAGATATATTTGCCAAAACCCCCGGAAATCATATACAATTTTGAGTAAAAAGAAATGAAAAATCTCAACAAGTTGGCCTTATTTTAACGCGTAAACAAACCCAGAGATTTTATCATTGAATATCCTCCTACATAAGATATTATAAAGAAATTACATTGAAAATATAAAGGAGATTAAAGGAGATTAGAAATTTGAATACAATTTTATACATACAATTTAGATTACTATAAAAAGGAGCGGAACTAATTTTAAACTTCAATTTTCAAAGGAAATTGGAAAAATTCAACTATAGTACTATGTATAACAAATATAACAGATTTCTAATATAAATAATTGCAGTACAAATTATAAGGAAGATTTAACATGTATCTATAAAAATATCTTGAATATCGGGGCAATTTCACTAGGGACCGCCATATCGAAATTTTAAACTAAGGCCTCTATAAGGATTCAACACTGTAAATTCATTATTCTTTATATTTTAATGAATTTCAATTCATAAAATATCCCTCTTTTTTCAAGGGTTAAGATCTCGTGCCAAACATCCTTTCAAATGGTTAAAATATAAATGTATCATTTCTTTCTCCACAAATTCCTCTCATAAGTTCATAACTTTCGAGACCAACCAACCGAGAGCAACAAACCACCCTTTACTTAGATATATCTGTATAAAGCTTAAATACCTATTGGTATATGAAAGTGGCGGAGAGTAAACTAATTTTTACTCGGGAAGTACGATAGTTAGCAAAAAGATTTAAAGTGCCCCAAAGAGCTGTGATATTATTATCCAATTGATAAAAATTTGAATAGCCAGTGTTGCACCCTTTGACCCCTATGCCCTTTTGAACCAGGCGGGAGATGGATTCAGAAATAACTTGGGCCTATTTTGGGCGGATGTCATTCCAAACTCTCTGGATAATTGACCTTAATTCTTCTGGATTCCGGTTTTTTTGTTTCGCAACATTAATCTCATGATTCCCCAGATATTTTGGGTGGGTCTTGAGATCCGGGAAGTTACCTGGTCATGGGGGAGGGTCCCCCCACCCCCCATTCCACCTCCGAAAATCGGTCCCTAAATGATATAGAGGCGTGGCAGGTCAATGGAAGGTCAAACCTTCAGGATATCATTCATGAAATTGAGTCTCATCTTTTCCAAGCACATTCTGGTATTTAACCATGTCTAAGGTCATTCTGACGATGAAGAGGTCAGATTTCCTATTTGCACCCACTCTCAAAAAGGGGGACCCTTAGAGGGTCTGGTCATTATTCCAAGGTCATGACTTGATGGATCTTTTTCAAATTCGGAGCTATTGAAGACCTTGAGTAACTGATTCCTTTCATAAAAGAACCGTGTATCCAATGTCCACAACGGCGGAGTTCTTGAAGTCACAATATGTGACCTTTAT
>JAAZTK010000270.1:0-24306 GCA_036507255.1 Megalothorax incertus | reverse complement strand
AAAAGACAGACTGAGCAGATTTTTATAATAGTACCTTTATTAAAAGTCTCATAATAAAAACATTGGAGAAAGTAAATTTTAATTTATATCCTTATGGAATAGCACGATTGTTACTGCATATAGAAATACATATACATATAATAATATTTTATAGTTTTTATAGCACAGGTAGCACTCGTAGATGGGTGGGAAATTCAGTAATTAGCTAAATTTACATAAAATGCCTAGGACCTACAGCTTAATGCTATAATACTATTGTTTTTTCAAGTTTCTCAATACTGGGAATATTCCTTTAAATTAATGATTAAAAGTACAAAATTTTTATAATGACTAGATCTCAGGGGATCAGGGATGTAAACGGTACAATTATACTCTTTGATACCTCGATAGCTAATATTGAATGTATCGTATTATGTACTAGTACTATACTATATATTATACAACTATATTATGTACCTACCTATTTAAGTAGTAATAGTAGTATAAATTTTACACAGGTATATAGCATTATAGGGTATTAGTATTACTACAATATATGATCTACCTTCTACTGGAACCACTTTTAGGTACTTATTTCTACTTTCTAGACACAAGTTATTTCAATAATTTGAAAATCACATTAACTAATCGGGATTTGCTCAATAATTTCATCACAGCAGCGACACAATTTTCCAAATGAATGATTTCTTATAGGTACTACATACTTACACACATATATTGTATAAGTAGTAACATTACATAAAATACTCTGACTCATAATCAAAGAGATCAAAAGAACTAGGAATATTTCAATACATACCTACATATGTAGTACTACTACATACGGGTTTCTTAGATTTCTCTTTTAGTTAGGTGTGGAGAAAGTCGATGATTTGAAAAAAATGGTTTTATTTCGCTCTGTAACCCCTTTAGGATAGGGCTAAATCCCATTAGATTCACGAATTTTGGGATTTTTTTGGGATTCCAAGCATTTTTATTGGTGCAAACAAATTAATATCTCTCAACCTTACTAAATGAATTCTAGAACGTTTGCATACATATGATCAGGAATAGTTTAAACAAATTAAATACATACGGATATGCCACTGGTAGCCTATAATGTATGATATTAGTAGGAAATATCAGTAGCATTAAGGGTAAAGTTTAACTTTACAAAAATCACCTAATATAATAGGTTAGGAAAGGCCGTCGGAAAATTAATTTCCGACAATGTTTGACCAAATAAGAGTTTTCCAATGAGCCCTTAAAGGTCCATGCATATATTATTATATAGCTCAAATAATGAGAGAGTTCTGCTAAATTGGAAATTTCCCGAAACCCTTGAATAACCACCGTATAAAATGAACTTATTTTGTGACAATATATAGCATTCGTCGAGAAGTACCTGATAGCAATTTATATTAAGGATAATTATATTTTTATTCAATGGGATAGGTCAACCGTATGTCAACTTTTTGTGAAATGAAACCCAACTCCAACTTGCTCCGAATTATTCTAAAATGTTTGATTCTATGAATTGTTAAGCTTCCTGGGAGAGTGTCCGTGGAGGAGTTTGATAAAATTGATAGTCCGTTCAGTTTTTTAAATAATTTATTATAAGATGGCACCGATGCTACTTTCGGTAGTTAGATGATTTTAGAAGATATTCCATGTAATCTGAAATCTGAATATCCATGCTTGACTAGAATCAAGTTGACTAGATTTCTCCTTTAGTAAGGTGGATAAATAGTCGATTTGACAATTAAATAAAATTGTTTTTTTTTCGCTCAGCTCTGGTGCCATTTAACATATAGCCTTATGGAAAACTGGCACCATTGTTAAAGGATAGGGCTAAAATATAATTTCCATTAAAAATTTCTCATGTATCGAATTCGATTAGAACAATATTTGGAATTGGGATTCTAAAGTTAAACATAACTATTTGTGCAAATTAATATTGTCCAACCTTACTAAAGCAATTCTAGAACGCTTGGATATATTCTACTATACCCTAAGTTATAATACTAGCTAAAGTAGTTCGGTTAATCATACAATGTAGCACCTAGATATTTGGTGAATAGGTTGGGAATATCCGCATAGCTTATATCGACAGTAAATTACAATTTGGCATGTCTTCATTTTTTTCTTGGCTGTATATGTAGTAGTATAAAAGGGAGGAGGTACCATTTGGTCCCAGGGTGCTTACACTTTTTGTAGAGTTTGACTGATTTTTGGAACATGTTTAAATTTAATTGAAGATCTATTACATCTTAAGTACTATATGTATTATATTATAATATGATGATCCTTGTGTTACTTGTACTAGGTGTTGGGTCTTAGGAATTTGAAGAATCCTTTGGACTCAGGAGACGGGGCTAGAAGCATGGGTACTTGGTTTTTGTGGGTCACTTTGATACTACAAGAGTTTTGCATCCAGGGCTCTCCATCTATTTGCATGGGTAATCTTTTCTTGGTTCGAATGTTCTAGGAAAGAATATATGTACATATATGAAATATATATAAAAAACCATATATGATATGCCACAATCAGTACCATATATATGCATAATATCTAATTTGCATGCTTACTATGTTTGAACACTGCGCCAACCGTCTTCCTGAAGCTCTCAGCCCTAAAAAATCATTAGTTTTATGATTAAAATTGTCAATTAAGGTACGCAATGAAGATTCAATTTTACCTGTCCTAACCTGCCCCATGTGAAGACAATTCTCTAGTCCAATCACTTCAATTAAATTATCTCCGATATCTAAAATATGCAGAATTGTAAATTATATTTTTTATATCTTGTTTTAAATTAAAGATATATTTATATTTTACCTTGAATCGCAGTTGAAAGATCCGTGGCCGAGGAAGTGCTAGGAGGTTCTTTATCACTTGACTTTTTCTTGGCTGCTTTTGAGTTTCGACTCGCCCTTCTTCGACTCAATTGGTCCCCCCATAGGTTCGTCCCTCCGTGCGTGTATGGAATGTTTAAAAGTGCCAGACCTGTTTGAAATAGTTTTGACATAATTATCAAATTATCTCTCAGGATTAGCACTTGTAGCAGTACTAATACAATACTTTGACTATTTTTAGTATCCTACTATGACTATGTGTAGGTAGTACTTTTATACCTTGAAGGGCTGGTCCGGAACTAAGATCGAGCGAAACCCCGTCACACTGATTTAAAATTTAAATTAGGCTATATTATAATAAGTTCTATTTTTTCGAAGATTATAGGAATTGCTTACTTCGACTTCAATTTCTTGATGAAGATTTTTGCAAGAAGAGGCAAACTATAAGCCAATATAAATTATAAATACCGATTGTTTAATGATATAATACAATATAATAGAGTCCTTGCCTGCTCGCTCATTCCCAACTCAAAATACCAAATTTTGTTTCTCATTTGAGATTTAAACTTGTGTGGATTCCTTTCCCTTTGGGAAAAAATTTTAATTTTTTAACAAACTTTAATATTAACTTGAATAACTTACCTCTCTAAATGGAATCTCACGCATATTGCGGCATCCTTTATGAAATATGTACATTATATTACGATAAATTTGAAATAAATGTCAATTTAGAACTTTAGAAATATTCTTAAGTTATTAGTATTAACTATTATGTCTCTTTTACGAGCACAAAAAACTTACAACTCCCACTGAAAAATAGTTGTTTATTATATTATATGGCATTGGATCTCCTGGCTCGCCATCCTCTTTGACATCTGTCACATTTATTTGCCTATAAGATATCATAAATAATTAGATAAAAACAAAAATAAAACAATAATAAAAATGTAAAACTATTATTAAAAATGTAACTTAAAAATCCTAAGTTAGGATTAGGATAAGGTTTTTTAGACTCATTAGAGATTCAAGCAATCTCTACTCTTTACTAGTAATAGTACGATACTACAATAATTAACTATGTAAGCATTTACCATCTGTCCATCATAATAACGGTAGATTTATCAATTTTCTGAGAATCAATCCAAAAATCATTGTTCAAAATTAATATTGTACTTGGTACTACTTATTATAGGTTAGTCATACCTTAAGGACCTTGCCAATTTCCTCCCCCTCATATCCTGATCCCCAGCGAAGACATCTTGCCAAGTCATTGCCGGTTCCAAGGGGGATAACGCCAACTCCAGGTTGGGTTATAAATTGTACCTTATCTACATGAAAAATGAAGATGTCATATTAATTATCGGTAATTGTTGATAATTGTTATTAAACTCACCCATACTATCCAATATCCAGCCCACTGTTCCATCTCCTCCACAACAAATTACTCGCATATTTGAAACGTCTTTAAACATTTGCAATACTTGAACGGGATTTGTCCCTGCCAGGTTGTATACCTACAGATAAATTTAATTTAAAGATGAATTTAAAACAATTAAGAGCCAAAGAAAGCAATTCCATACCTGACGGGGATTGAGAAAATACTGGAATTTCTTGAGTAGTTTGGTACCTTGTAAGCCACCACTTTTAGGGTTTATAAATATGAGAAGGGGACGACTATCATCGGGAGGAGTGATTTGAAAAGAGGTTGGACCTCCGGTATTTTGAACCCCCAAGGAAGAGTTGTCAGCATTCTGGAAATAAGACTTTATAAATATTAAAGGAAAATAAATACAATTTACCTGATCATTTCCAGTCTCGGATCGGGTTGATCTATTGGATATGGATCTTTGGCGGTCCAGAACAATGGGACAAATTGATGTTGGGGGAAGAATATGAGTTCTGAATTCTCCAAGCTAAAAAAATATAATTTTGAGCACATGTGACTTCAATTAAGGATAATATCATTATGCATTCATCCACAATTGCCAATTCTTACATTGCACTCTGGTTTGACGAACGAGGCGCATTTACTATGAAGCTGAAATAAAATGTGTAATTGATTATATTAGTAAACGTATGTATGTATTACTATTGCAGATAGTACATAATACAATAGTAGTAGTATTAATACATCATCTTACAGAGATTTGACACCATCGACAATGCTTTCCAGTAATTCCATTAAAGCTTTTAATCTTTTTTTTGCATTTAAAGCACTTGCCCTGACAATTTCCTTCAACCCAATGATGGGTCAAGACCTTTAATAATACATGGTATGTAAAGATAATTATATTAGATTTGATTGATAGATGACTGACCTGAGGGATCTTTTTTGACTTAACATAAGTTGTAATACAAGTTGATTGGGCTTGTTCGCTTGCTCGTTGAACACACCGCTCGTGAACAGTATACTTGCATACTTGAAATGTGTTTATTAATAGATAATTAAGTTAAGACTGTAGCTCTTTCAATTTTTAAACTAGCTTACAGGTACAGCATAATCCTTTTTTCCCAAGACCCACCAGCATATTCAGACATAGGTTACAGAATGCTGGACGACTGAAATGCTTTAGTCTATTCAAAAGGATGAATAAATATTTAAACAAGCTTTTTCAAAAGATTTTGTACTGCAAAGAGAGAAACGAACCTCCAAAGGTGCTTTCCGTCTTCTTTCATTTGGTCCTTTTGGAAAAATAAAAGTATTTTTTATAATGTTGAAATGATTTCAAGACGGCTTTCTAATTTATCCTGTTAAAAATTTTTTACTCTAATTCCCTATGCTCGTATACATTACTAATTTATACTACTCTGTAGACAGGTCAATTCTATTCCTTTCTCTAAGCTTTTCTAATCCTAAATCTAATATTTTATTTTTGTATAAAGCTTTTTCTTAAAGTAATACCATATTATTCTTTAGTCTTTACATACCCTATCTCCGTATAATGCTTGTATAATACTATTTCATAAGTTTATACTTTATAATGCTTTAATTCTCCAAAATCTCCAAAATTTGCTATTATAGAGTGTAAAGTTTTAAATGATATAAATTATTCACTGAGCATATCCGTGCTATTTTCATAATATATGGTATATATTTTTCTCAAAATTTGCATCAAACAAATTTAATGAGAGTTTTTTCCTAGTAAGGAAAGCAAATAAAGTACTTTTCTTCGTACCAATCCCCTACCAATACTGTAATAGAAGTTTACGTTCGTTCAACTTTATATGTAGTCATAAGTTTGAAAGTCAATTTGGTCGTACAAATACGAGTACTTTTACATATCTTAGGAGTGACTTGACTTTGCAAATGGTCAGAAATTTATTAGGGTAAAGTTCACTCTAGGGTCATTTCTTCAGTAGGCCAATATTCCTTTAACATGGAGAGAGACCCGTTCCATTGGCTTGAAGCAGTGGAAAGAAAGAAGGACAAATCCAAGAAAAGTTATTTGACAATATTCTCTATTCAGGGCTTAAGTGTTCACTAGTGACTAGTCTGACATATTTGACAGTCCATATCAGGGTAAAGTGTTGAGTGGTTCAAAAAGTGCCAGCAGAAAATTCAGATTGTAATCACTTGGTGAGAAAGTATTGAGTTCAAACATAAAGCTCGAAAGTTAAGAGGGAGATCTTTCAAACAAAGGGGAACATAACTTCAAACGTTCAACTGTAAGCTGTTTAAAGGAGAAATGTAGGAAAATATTCTCAGAGAGCTGACGGAGACAGCTTTCTTTCGAATTTCTCAGAAACCCAAAACGAAACGACAAAAAAATAATCTGGATAGTGGATTATAGAAATAGTATACGTTGATCCTTTTTGTGATTGCATTTACGTATACAAAATATGCATATTATAAATGTGAATTATTATTTTTGGTTAAATTTGAAAATATGGGATGGGCCAATAGGACAGAATGATTGAGTCAAGAACTAATCTTCGATATAAGACTGATCGTAAGATATTATATCCGTATGCAGTATATGTAACTTGTTAGTGAGAAGTGCTGATTCTGATACGACTTTTGAGGTTTGCGAATAACCCCAATATAGTACCCTTTCGAGCAAATTCGGGCAAATAATTTTATGGCTGTTCCGTGATCGAAAGAGATAAAGTTGGTGAGTCTCGATTCCTCGAATTGACCGGGAGGGTCGGCGAAAAAAAAGAGCGAAAGAGAGAACTTCATTACTTCTGTTCGTGGAGGTGTACCAAATTTGATTTATGTTTGGATTTGAGTTTTGAGAGTTGAAATGCAATTTAATATATATTGGATTGCGGGTATCGGTTCAAATTGGCTAGCATCTCTCCTTTTAGACTACTCAAAGATAAGCACTACTAGCTATCGTACTACAGAGTACAGATATCATCATATCAGTGCAGTCTAGGAAATAAAAATGTAGGTACATTATATATATACTATGATTTAATACCTGGTCAAGTCCAAGAAGAACTAGAAGCGGTAATGGTAGTGAGTCCACCTCTCTTCCACTCTTCAAGAGAAACGGTTCCATCTGCATCAAAGTCAATTTCTATCATCATATCCTGAAGTATCTGTGTTAAAAAAATCATATAAATATCGAATTTGCATAATATTTGAGGATTGAGGGGATACGGAAAAAAGGTGGAGGAGGAAAGATGAAGGAAGAGGAGGAGGAACCCTTAAATTTCATATCATTTCACTTTTTTACTCTAGGGAAAGATTCTCCCCAAAAAAGTTTAAGGCCCTGGATTTTACAGACTTGGGGATTCAATATTTCATGTCGGCTTTTACCAACTTATTAGCATAGAATTTATGTTCAAAGGAGGAGTGGAGGAGTGGTTAAAATTCAGTGTAGGTATGTATGTATACTTGAACATATAGTATTAGTATGGTACTATCTTGTGTAAACAGCTTTTTGGATCTTTAACCAAGCTTGCAAATATTCTTAAATGGAATTTTCAGCACTTTTTGTAGCCAATTGTCGATTTAATAGAGAGTGAGTGTGGGAGGTAAAAATAGTACTAGAGAATGAAGGGAATAAAATGTCTATTGGTTGATAAAAGCGCATCCATATGATTTATAGAGTTTCAATTCTACTCGAACAAACAATCCGTCTGGGATTGGAAAGGAAGAGATAGGGGAGAATGTACCCTTGTATTGCATAGTGATTGATTATTCAATTGGATTGATAGAATAAAAGACATACGGGACGAAGCTCGGAAACATCCCAGCCTAAATATTCAGCGACTTTCATCATCTGATTTACAATGCAGTCCAATTCCTGGAATTAAGAAACAAATTTAAAATTCTTTTAAATTGTGGATCTTTAAAGGAAAACTACATACTAAGCTATGTATCAGTAGTAAAGGAATTTATAGATTAACTCATCCTTAGATATAATCATGTACACAGTACGAGTATTCAAAGCAAACATTTTTATTCTCATGGTCCATTTAACAAGAGTATTGAAATGTCAATCCCATTAGACTTTTAAAAACAACGTTAAATTCATCTGAACAATAATAGGAAGCGATCTTGAATGAATTTTAAGACTTTAACTCTAAGTTATTTTTTTCAACTTCCAAAAAATTATAGATACCTACCTATTATACATTCATACTTTTATTTATAATTAATTTTGATCAACTTGGAACTGGATGAGACTGCATTAATTAAATATAAGTTAGCATTTATTCTAGCGTAAATTCTATCTTGAATATGCTGATTATTATTTGGAAAATTGGAATGCAGGTTAACCATAACTGTATGATATGAATTAGTATACTAGTAAGCATATTGAACAATGAATTTTCTAAAAGCCATAATATCATATATATCAAATAATAAGGATATAATATCGGTACTATAAATGCTCTTCAAAGTTCAAATGGTACTACTTACGTAAGTATCTAATACTCCGTTGCCATCCGTGTCGTATAGCCGAAACATAACTGAAAATAGGAAGTAAATATTTTGATCCCATTTATGTATTCATCGCGAGTTTATGCGAGTGAAAGCATGTGAGAAAAGAAAGAAAATAATATTGCTTTCTTTCTTTACTTTACTAGTAATTAATCATTTGCTATTTAAGTCTATTGTATCAATATTCAATATACTACGATATTTGCTCATAATACAATACTACATGTTGTTATTTATCATTGCATTGTGATGAAAAATGAGGGTGTACTTACATTCCAGTTTGTCAGAAGGAGTCCCCCCTTCGAGCAGAGATAAATAACATACAATATCTTTGAGTGGGACTCGAACACTGTTGATGTCAATTGGAGGTGGAGGGGGCAATGCTGCTCCTTTAGCATCTAAAAAAGGTGACAATATTTAGAAGTTGATGTTTGTAGTAAATTGTAATACGAGTACTCATATTTTTATGAAGGTAGTAACTAATATTATTTAGTAGGGCTTTCAGATTTCAGGATATGAAGTATCCGTACAAGGTACTACTACGGATATGTACAATTATGTATTACCTATTACAGATAGGTTTACTATTATAATATTAAAAAATCATATACAATTATCAATTATAGATATTTCAAAAATCTACGTACTAAATTTCCTTTTTTTTTTGCTTTATTTAATAGATTTAGTAACTAAACTAAACCGTTTAAAGCGAATTTATATTGCAATGCTAATATTAATACTGATAATACGTCATCTGAAAGCATTTATTACTTTCTTTTAGATTTACAGATATTTCCTCAGATCTTTGGTTTTTATTTGCTTATTCAACATGCAAAAGCAAGCCGAACGGAACAATATTTCCGAATATCTTGCCGTGTTATTTGAGGAAGCATTGCTGGGCATGAGGAGATTTGAAAAATGGCAAAGTGAAAGAGCCGCAAAAACTTGAGACATGAGGAGACAAAAAAAATAACACAAAAGGTACTAAAACTCTGTTCATGAAAACACTTTGTGGGCAAATTCTGTAGGTAAAAGTACCCATATATTCAAAGTAGTACAAGTGGGGGAGAGGTTAGATAGTGAAGAGCGCATCTTATAAGATCTGTGAAGATTGGTTTGCTTTGTGCAGAGAAAACATGAGTAGCAAAATAGAAGCAGGAATAAAGGCAACATTTTAGAGAGGGAAAGAAAGAGAGATAGATAGAGTACCACTCAAAGACTACCATACAGATAATACAGATATACAGAAGCCTTCATGGAATATTAATACAATTCTGGTATTTCTTTTTTGGTATACGGATAGTAGTATATCGTACTACCTTTTACGGATATTCCATTTTAATAAGGCACTTATAAGGGATCAAGGGACAAATGTGCTAGGATGAGAGTGAAATAAAAGAAGGCTTAATCTAAGGATAAGAGAGGGAATAAAAATTCAGGCACATTTGTTATTTTTGCTGTGAGTCAATTTTGTATTTGTGAACCTCATTGCAAGATCAAAACAGGATTATTTTCACTAAATTACCTACTTTTATTTTTTTCAATATCTATATTTTATAGGTAGACAAAATAAATGAAAATCATTCACTTTTTCTTATGTAGCCCTGTATAATACCAATACGCATCAATATATTATCATAACTTTTTTGTTTTCGCTTTACATACAAAGTATTGAACTATTGTATACCTAAATTGTGAAAATATGCAAAATGACATACAAATTATTAACTTAAATAGCTAAATAATTTGTAACATGGATTTTAGAAAAATTGATAAATTATAATATTAATCAGCTTTTCAAAATGGCTATATACTACTTGCAAATACTAATACATTGTATATGTACTACTACATATTATATTGAAACTTTTACTTGAATTATATAGTCTACTAGATATACATATGTATTGAATCATGAATGTGTTATTTCAGCTATAGGGAATAGGCGTGTTTTTCCAAAAGAGATCTTTCCCAACTAAAGATTTAAAAGGGCAAAAGTGAACATTTTATTTGCGACCTTTTCATGTTTCCCTTCCCCGTCCTACTAAAATCTTTATGTTACACGACAAAAGTGAGACTAGAAAGCGACATTACACGAGCGTTATCATACTCCTATGTAGTAGATACTTTATACCTTTGCTTTGGTTGAACAGATTAATACCCGGCCCCAAAAACTACTAACAATACTTTGCTTTATGGAAATTCAAATATACAAAATATTGTGCAATAAAATATAGCTTTTATTTCAATTTTCAAAGTTAAAATCTTGTCATACTCTACTATTTGTACTTTCACCGCTTTCAACCTTTCACCATGCACTTTCCCCCATAATGTTTAATGTTTTATTTAATTTGATTTGGGTAGGAATCATTAAATTAATGTTCAATTTACTTTTCATCGGGATACCAAAAAGGCCCTTGAAACGAGAACTTACAGCATTATCGTAGTATTTAAACGTTCTCTTTATAATTGATTTACTCTCACCCTTGTCCACTTCAACCACACTCCGTAGAACTTCAAATTCAAAAACTCAAAAAAAGGATTTTATAGTTAAATAAATGCACTATCCTTATAGTTAAAGGATTATCAACTAATAAGTATATGGAGTTGTAGAGCAAACTTTTGAGTTTCATCTGATTCTGCACGCTCAAGTGGAACACAATGAGGAATCATAAAAAGTGGTAATAACATCTCGAGAGACCGCAAAAAGAGGACCATTTTAAGACCTACAATACCTACATATGTACATAGGTCCGTAGAAAGATATACTTTCAAGAAAGTTAAGGGGAGAGGGTCCATTCCCACTGTGAGTGCATGGATGAATTGATGCAGGAATCCTTTTCACTTTGTGTATGTAGTACATACTATTATTAGTAGTCGATAAAAAGGTTTATTACAAGACCATTTACAAAAGCAAGAAAACTGGCCAATAAGCAAATACAAATATTTAGCTGAATCAGTTTCTCTAATCTGTGCTTTGGTTGTACTGGTATATTCGTATTGGTACTTAGGATTAATGAAGTTTTATATCAGTATTACGGTTTACTAATATGTAAGTAGTATTATTAACTTTGGAAAGCCAAAGGGAAGCAGCTTTTCTGTTAGTTTAAAGCGATCATGGAATCAAAAGGAAAGAATTAAATTTTTACAAGTTCAAGAATTATTTAGGTATACATATGTACTATAAGAGTGAGTAGGTAGATCAATGATTGCGTCATGTAGTACACATAAGTATGTAATATAATATAAAATATATTAAAATATATACAAATGTTTTGAATAAGTTATAGTGTAGCAAACTACACATAGGGGATATCTTTATAGTTTGTGTTGTATTTTTTATACATAGATTTTGTAATTATATAACTACTCGCAAATTCCTACTACAATAATAGTAATATTAAACTTAAAAGCAAAATCGCATCAAGCAGTCAACTTTAAAATAAATTTGTATCATATTTGCTTGTGAAATTGACTCGGTTGTGAATCAGAATGCATCTTTTTCACACTTTATCTCTGTGCTTCATTCAAAGTAGCAACTCCTACCACCTTACTTTCTAGGAGTTTCTCCATGAAATATTTATATAGTAAAACCAAACCCCAAATGCATAAGTAACATGTTCCTCCGGAAATCTACCCATGTTTATTTAAAAGAAGGTTTTGCGTAAATTACCGCTATGTAGTAGTATCTGAGATGAAAGTAGAAGTGAAAGCAAACAAACAAACCTGTTCGTGGACGAACAGAACTCTCAGAGTCGGTCCTATGATGGCCCAAATTCTGAAGCTTTTCCGTGAGGCCATGCAGTTTTTCTGCAATTCCCATGATGCTTCTCCGTATGAGGTGGAACCGAATGATCCTGGGTAGTTGAATGTGCTAGTATTGAGGAAAGTGACCCCGAAGATTTGGACCCAGAGCAAGCTGAGCAAAGTAATTAGGGTAAATTATTTAGTAATTAATCTAAAGCCTGCCCCCATTAGGCTATTTTAAAATATACGATAGTACGATATAAAATATACAAAACTAGTAGTATGTTTTGAAGGCAATACTGTTGAACATGTATATATATAGTATATATATATATTTGACGGCGATCTTTTGCAGGAGTTACTATTTTGAAATTTTTATATTTTATATGGATTCTTCAGTGGAAAACTTGGATTTTTCATGTAAATACTTTTGACCTAGGTCATATGGGTCATGGTCAATTTTTAATTTCAATTAACATAGAGTAGCATAGGAATTTGTCCGTCCGTCAGTCCGTCCGTCTGTCTGTTCCCAAATATCTCGAAAACGGTCAGAGCCAGGAAAAAACTGTTTGTACCATCAGATAGCCCATAGAAATGCGCGGGCTAATGGGCTATATACGGTCCGCTAAGTTGACATCCGGTTGACCTGGAGGGGTCAACTTTGTGAAAAGTGCTCTGAATATAGGGTTGTGGGTACTTTATGAACGCGCCTCGGTGAAAGGAATCGAATGGTGCCGGATTAGGCTGACATGGGGCATGAGGTCATGGGAAGTCAAAAACCGATTTTGTCAAAAACCGATTTTGTTTTTGGTGATTTAGAATTAGTCTTTAATTGGGATTCCGAATTTCATGTTTAGGGCTAACCTTAAAATATCTATATTAAATTTGATGAACTGAAATAAATCTGTCTAACTTTAAAATAATTAGAATTAACTATAATTATGAAAACACCCCAAGCGAAGCTTGGGAGAAATCCTTGTAATCTATCTAGTAATTAGTAGTACTACGTACAAAGTTTTTTACAGAATCAGATACTACTCCATTTTCAAAAGAATTTAAATTTCCAAGAAAATAACAATTAGCTAATACTGTTAATTACTCACCAGCCGCTCCGGAGGGGGCAATGGGGGCAACCGCCGTTGTGGATATTACCGCCATTTCCTATTATTCAAAAAATATCTTATACATGCTTGCACAAAGGTATCACTATTAATTATATTGTACAATAGTGTATTGGATAAAATTTAAATCATGATTAAAATTTAGATTGAATCTAACTTTGTCACATTTCTAATTCAAAATTCAAATTGTACAATACATAAGAGATATCCGTATGTATTGAGAATTTAGATGTGAGCTTTAACTTTCCTTCCTGTCCGAATTATATTGATAAAAGGAATTTAAAATTCAAATGTTAAATACACAAGACATAATATGTACCATTACGAGAAAATAAGCCTTATGGTATTTTCCTGATTTTGACCTAAGGTCATATTCTCGTTCATCTTACGATTTGGGGTAATATCGTATAGGTGAAATCATTTCGAAAATTCGAAAGCCAGGGAAAAAATTACATTTTTGGCAATTGAATTGTAAATTCCAAGTGAAATCGGCTGAAAGAAGGGTAGGTACATTAAAAGAAAGAATTTGTTTATTTGGAATCAGGAATTTCTGGAGTTTATTGAGCTGGAGAAAAGAATGTGCCTTTATATTCTACAGTTTTCAATGATTCCTATTCAATGTAGATTAGCTACCAAGTATTTTACTCACTAATATATCTTAGTATCTAGTAGTAAGATCAGTATAAATTGATCTCCAGGAATCGAATAGTGGGTATTAACAATTTAGGATTCAAGGTACGTTACGGATAACTTACTTGATATTTCGTAATATATGTGTACTAATATTATAATATCGATAATATTTTAATTTGACAATTTGACCTTTTGGCAAAATTTGGTTTTGATTAATCTGTAATATGGTTGTTCAAATGGACCTTATATTGATATACATAGGTAAAAGGCACATTCTATGATTCAGATTATAATAAAATATTGAGTGGGGATGAAGGCTGATTCAGGCTCAAAGGGAATCTCGAATGGGACTCTGCAGGAGCCTGGACAAGGGATATTTTCGTATGTATTTCAATTTGTTTTACAACTAGTACCTATCGCTATTATCAGTAGTATCGTAATATAGGTACCACCTAGTAGTATACATATAAAGTATTAATATGTAGGTACTACGAACCTTAATTGTTTTTCCCCCATCTGCGGGGATAGAGTTAGAGCTGGATATGGGAGACGGTGGTGGCTTTTGAGTGCCCTTCTTGACAAACGACAAGAACAGGTGACGGCAAAATTCCCTTCAAAAGGTGAAAGAGCAATATTAAATATAGGTAGATTCTTAACTTTGTATTGGCTCGAGTTTAAAGTACAGAGCTGTATTAGGCAATAAAACACTGAAATATACATTATTGTAATATTATTACAATATATGTAGTATTATATACCTAGTAGGAATTGAGAATTTTTGTATACATCTGTGATATATACAAATTTCACAAAAAAATCTAATAAGACGCCTTTAAAATCATCTCGACTCCTCAGTATTTCCAGTATATTATATTATATAAAGTAATACAAAATTGCAGAGTGACTTACTCGTGGTCTTCCGGAGCTTCGACTTCCAGATAGGTATTCACAAACAATTTAAAGCTTTCGAAGTCAATTTCCTGTAAATAGAAAGGTTCCAAAGAATACTTGATTACTCAGACCTCTTTCAAATCATTCATCCTCTCTCCTCCTAAGCTACGTTTTTAAGGATTCAGTAAAAACTATTTTACCAAACAAATCTCTTCTCTGCTTTCCTTTTCTCATTTCCGACTTCTTAATATGCCTCCTATTGTGATCCTCAACCCAATATTTGTACTGATAAAAGCTCTTTATCGCATATATGCATTGTATATGTACCTATAATATATATTTTAGATTTTGAAAAGACTTAATGCACAATAGTTTATTGCATAGTAGTATTAGCCCATTTGCACTCATGTTATAAATGCAAAGGAAACTTTAATTCAATTAAATAATTTTTAATGTTTTTCCTCAATTATAAGAATAAATTTTTTCTTAATTTATTTTTCAAAATTAGGGAATATATGGGATTAAAATATACGATGTGAAGAGACAAAAATAGGTAAACTACCATATATTGCATTTGCAACTCAAGGAAAAGAATAGGTATACAATTACTAGTATTTATACTGTCATTCCTTGCGTCATTCTGCCAAGATTTCACACCCGGTACTAAGTCTTTTAAGTAAACAAAAATCTGTCTTGTAAATAACGGCCCAGCAGGACGAATCCGTATTTTGAAATCCTTCCTTCCTTTATTTTTCCCAGTTAATGATTCTAAAAGATCATTTGTAGATCTGATCAAAATGATGAGCACTTGTACTTATGTTAACTCATCCTTACTAAATGGGGTAAAGTTGAATCAAAATCTCAGCCGCCCCATGTTAACATTATCCGCCGAATATTTGCATAAGCCAAGTGTTGGAACAAGTAATTTTTACATTGGATTCCTTTTGAATACCAGAGGACTTCATTAGCACTCGGAATGGGGGCTCGAGATTATTATACGCGGCCTCGGGGAAAATTCAGCCTATCATAGTGGAAAAATGAACTAATTATCCTAGGAATTGTAGGTCTACTCTCATCTCATTATTTCAAACCCATTTCTAATCCTAAATTTAAATTAAAATACAATATATACAGCGCACAACGGACTCTTAGTGCATATGGTATGATACAATGTAACATCTACTGTCATTCATAGAAACATTACTACGTGCACGATATAAAATTTGCACTTGAGCTGTAGAGAGGATAATATCAGTAAAGGTGGAGAAACAAGCATTAAGAAACTTGTCCAGGTGGCAATTACCACCTCCATTAAAAGGATATTTAACACTTGCTTATGACCAGGCTATATGCTTTTGCCTTAATCTGATCATCCAGATATAATTGCGATTTAAATAATAATAATTTTCATTAAATTTGAAACTTACCCCGTCCTGGTTAAATCGCGAACTCCCAGTGCTATTCAATTCCTTTAGAACATCTTTCAGCTTCTTGGTGGAAACTAATTTTAAAATATAAAAGCATTAAATAATTTTTAGTTAAGGACAATTTTTCTGGTTGAAATTTAAAAATATGTTCCAGCCTTAAATCATGTAAAGATATAATATGTATAAAGATTCAATTCTAATAACTAAAATTAAAGGATACGCTCCAATTTAAGAATAAGCCATAAGGTTATGTATATTTTTAGTTTTCTAAAATTGCTGATTTTCTCTACCTTCTACCTGCATTTTAAATTATTATACTCGTAGCTTATGTAATACAATTGGTAGGTAATCTGTACCTGCATTCTCCGTACTAGTCGCGACTCGCAAGGATTGTGGGATAAACAAATAAAGATTTCATTGGTTCAATTTCGACTAGTCCGAAGTTCCTGAACCAGTACTTTTTTACGATAGGTATATTAACATTCAACACACATGTATAGTAGTTGTACTACTACCTACTAGTACTAGGTATGTTGATTTGGTATAATTCACTCATGGGCAAAATCGGATTCCAATTCTCCCCAAAGCGGTTGTACCTTAATTTAAGCAATCCAATATCCCACTCGGCCAAAATCAAAGCATCAGCCNAGTCACATGTACCTACAGATAGGCATCAGCCAGATCTGGAATTCTAGATGGAAAAATCATTATTTATCGCTGCAGATATTTACACCCTCATAAATGCCGAGGGCTTTCTGACACCAAGTTCAAAGTGTAAATGATTAAAAGGGGAATCCAGCCGGAAATATTTTCATCACTTTATCTTTGATAGTGATGAATCCACAAACTTTCTCTTATTAGAGCTTGCTACCTAATTGGAATCTGAATTTGAATCTCTAGCAATGCTTTGTATTACAAGGATAATAAATTGAAGAATTTTGATATATATATATATATATATAGTACCAATTCTAAGATATGTATTTTTCGCAAATTGGAAGAAAGTGGGATTATAAAACTGTACTTGAATAACCTACCGGGATTAAGATTCAGAATTATGATCTGTCTGGTGGAGCTGGCGGAGAGAGAGGGAGAGAGACTAATTAGATTCAAAATTGAGTCGAGTGAAAGAAATGCGAAAGGAAAAGTCATTTCAAGGGATTCCCTATTTCTATTTGAAAGAATTTCAGCCTTTGATTCCATATATTTGATTTGAATGATTGAGATGAGAAAGTTTAGGTTCATACTTATTCTGTAGAGACTTTGATTTTAATATTGCTTAGTAATTCACTTTTGGAGGGAGAGTGAGAGAGAGGGGATTACTTATGCAGCTACATATGCATATAGTAGGATAGTCCTACGATACCAGTGTCGTAATAGTACAAGTTGGGGAAATATTTTGAATCTTTGACATTTAGGGTAGCCTACTGGAACTTTTCCAAGTGATGAGGAGTAGGAGGTTGAGACTGAGATACTATAAAGGGGAAAGAGGCAAGATGAATAACCATTCAGTAAGTGGAACTATCATAGGATTAGTCTAGCAAGGAGGATAAAAATATATAGATGGAAACTATATTATAAATGTATTAGTAGTATTTCTTTATCTTTTTTAAATTATAAGGAAACTTGATAACGAGATGTAGTAATACATATATGTATATGTGATCAATATTGAATATATCATAATTAAAGCTAAACCTTATTAGCATCAGATGCACATAGAGATATTTTTTCCTATCTTTAAAGATATTCATGTGAGAGCTAATTCTACAATTTAAGTAATTTTATACTTGACTTGTTAAAGAATTTAAATGTACATCTTTTTGATTCTTTGAATCATTATATAATACATATGCATGTAAAATTGAACGTAAGTTAGTTAAAAAGTAGGTACTACAAATACTTTCACCCGGAGACATTGCGAATGCACATGTACATATCTTGGCCATCAGGAGGAGAAAGGAGGAGAAAGTAAAAAAGAATAGATAGAGAACGCCTCAAAGGGTTCCATATCTTCCCCTCTTAAGTGCATGTATGGAATAGTAAAGGCTAAGGGAGACAACTTCCTCTCTAGTTTATCTGGTTGAAAGAGATGTGATATCTTTTGACCTAATATAAGACCAAAAGCGAGAGTGCAGAAAAGAGCTTCCGTTTCAGTTAAAGAGATTTTTTCGCTCTCGAATGAAATTACTCTAGAAAACTACAAAGTACAATACTATTACTACGAGTATATATTACATAAATACTACATACATATATGAATGACCAGCCCTCACAAATCTACACAACACTCATTGTACTCGTATTGTAATTTAACCTCCTTGTTATTTTCTACTTTACTTTTGAAATGAGAAATCCTTGCATAAGATACCCGTAGAAGGGTACAACGATTCAAAGTCTGAATTCTTTATAAAGGATTAAAGAATAGTTGTTTGTTTATGGGATCTCTCGTAAGCATTTAGTTGTTCCGTTTTTATTAAAATTTTGCCATATCCCTCTAGACCTAGTAATATATTAAAATATAGAGATCGTATAAAATTCAAGCTTTGGTATTTATTTTTTAATTTTCCTGAATTTCCTCTGATTATTTTATAGAACTCGTTATTCTCCGAATCCCCCCTGATAAAATTCTTTCAAATAGTATCTCGCATATCCTTACTAGTATATATAAGGGCGTAGGTATATCACTTGTATGTGTACTTACACTGAGCAAAATCCTGTAGTTGTTGGAACTCGGTTGGCGAGAGTTTTTCCCACTGTAGAGCAGTCATTTCTCTCCCTTCCCCTTTGTGATAATAACAATAATAATAATCCCAGCAGAGGAACTTCCTTTTTGGCTTTTGAATTCCACTGATTCTTTGATCCCCACGTACTAGTATTTCCCCTATATGTCCTCCTCCTCCTCGCGAATGCTATGGTCCGACGAGTTTCTCTAGTGTGCTCAATGTCTCGGGTGGCAAGGAGGCGTAGAGAGAGCGAGGGCTTTAGTTTTTATTCGCTTGGAACGGAAAAGTGACCATAAAGACTAATTCATCAATTCGGGAGCAGCAGGGAAATGTCTCTCGAGTGTACAATAGCAATGCGATAGGATATATTATACGAGCATTATATTTTATTCGCTCGGGAGGAAGAGCCTGCAGAAGGAATGTCCAAACGCAAAAATCTAACTCCTTTTTCCTCTTATATTCTCAAATGTCATGAAATGAGACACCGACTGCCCAAAGCCATATGCGTCCAATTTATTAGGCCCCTGATCATCTACGGCCGGATGATTTTTCTCTTCATCTTCTTGTCATCTGGAATATCCAATGGATCTCAAGCTTCAAACAGTAATCATTCCGAGTCACACATAATTCCTTTTACTTCTCTTGAGATTCCAGTCTGTTCATTTCAAGCTGTCCTTTATGACTTAATTCTGAAAATTAAACAAATATACATTATTAATACTAATCCTAAATAACTAATATATATTGTGGGTATTGTGGGTATTGTACTTATGCCTATGTAAAATAATATGACTATGTAGGTACTCATAGCTTAGTTGTAGTACTCAAAGTCATCTTTCCAATTCCAAGCATTAAGTAACTTTAATTAGATTTGGCGATTCTTTATACTACAATACTATTGTAGTATAAGTATAATATTAAATATGATTATATGTAGGTCAGGTATGCATACATATCCGTATGTACATACTCGTATTATTTCATAATTTCAGTTAAAGTTCCCAATCATTTTTTGAGTGATATATACTAGTAGGTACCCAGGTAGATACATATACTACTACATATTGTATATTGTAATAGTATATCGCATATTTACTGTCTGCCTGTATGCTACTTGTGGATGTATATTACTTTGATTAAGCTAAGGTTAAATATGGTATTTATGCTTGGTTTCGTGTACACCTCAATGGATGTTTAAGCACAGTAAATATCTCTCATTCATCTCATGAATTCTTTATGAGTTGTGTATTTACAAAGCTCAGCTACTATCATTCAAAGCGTTTTACAGGAGCTAGAGTGGGATGAACATAATGTTCTTTATGCATAAGAGACTCGAAAGTGTAATGTACATTTAATATCAGTTTCAATATGAATAATATTATGCTAAGGGTTTGTTAGAGAAGATTCACTTTATCAGATCATAATTCCTTCGTGAGAGAGCTAAAAGTGAATAATGGATGAATCAGAGTGACATATGAAAGAGGACCACGCCTCCCCCACTCTATTCTCTTCTTCCTCTACTGAGCATTCATTTGAAATTCCTCGAATACACATTTCAATTCACTTATATAATATTAATGAGCTTCATCTTATTAGCCTCACATCCCTACACTTTGGATTTAAATATAGAGGATATCAAGGTTTTCGGGAGGGGGTAAAAGAACTTGTCACTTTTGATCTTGTTCTCTCTCAATCTGCCCATATCTTTGACAGGGGATCAAACAGCTCAGAGTTGACCTGATCCCTTTGATGCTTCGGAAATTCCAATCTATGCATGCAGAGCTTTATATGTCAACTTTTATTTAGTCTGCTTCAATGCTCTTTAATAACAAATCTTGGCCGTCTAAATCGCCGCTCCAATCAACCAAATTAATCGAGTCAAACATTTGTAGACATTTTGGCTTTGAAAAGAATTTTCTGCCTCAAAAGACTTTCGAAAAGGCAGGCACAGGGGAGCGTGTTTCCAGTCAAACAATCCGACATTGCAAAGTTCTACAGCTATCTTATACTACATATAACATTAAAAATGATTTAACAAGTTGCAAATCCATTTGAAAATTTCTAAAATTAGGCACAATTGGAAGAAGGCAGCCAAATGGAATTGATAATATTTTCAGCAATTTGCATTGATAGGCAAGATTTCTCTGAAAGTCTAACTATTACATTGGAAGCACTGAATAAGAATCACTGAATCACGATTAATATATGGATGATGGAACTTGACTTCCTATATAATATCGGTATAGTAGTAGTAGTACCTACTTCTACAATTATTAAAAACTTTCAAATTTTTGGTATTTGAATTTTGAATATCTTGACATTTTATGCAATTATTGTATCATGTTTGGAATCTGCATATTCATCCTGAAATCATACTTTCAATACTGATACCTATATAGTAAAAGTAGTACTATATGTCGTCGGCGCTTGAATTTTCTGGCCATTTGCAAATTGAATGAGGATTTTCAGTTAATTTGGAAATGACCATATAATTACTTATAAAAATTATAACATCCTAATATACGAATACATATGGGCATTTAACTAATAATTTTTACTAATCTGGCAATCAAAGTGAAGCATAATTTAACTAAGGATTAGCTTATTTGCAATTAAGTACCATATATATTCTTTAATAATTTTGATCCGAAATGCCATACTGATATTTTATACGATATTTAAATAATTCGTCCCTCTAATTCTAGCATACAATATGTGTTATTTGATTAATCAATACTCATCGTATTTAAATTTACAAAAGGCAATCATGCTTTAAAAATCACAATGCAGTGAGAAACCAAAATCCTTTAATACTGGATATTTGAATTTAAATGGACAAGGAAAAGAATAAGAAGAAAAAGCTTAACATTTATTACTATTAGGATCCAATATCCGGAGTTTAAACTTTAAATGATGAACCCGCAATTAATATATATTGGCAATTCAAAATTTGAGCGGAGACTGGGTTAGAAAGAGATTCTCGTATTATTCCAACCGATTGCTCGCATTCAAAATAAGATCAATTTAAGCACAAAAATCATATGTGCATCAATCCCTCGGCTTGGAAAGCTATTATACAAAACTTTGCGTAGTATTACTTACATTATTTGGGAAATCAGATAAAAATAAGGCCTGAATCTCCTCTTGATATTGAACCAACTTCAAGTGTTTGCTCGTTCAGATTCGAATATTACTCTGTATTTCTATACCAAATCCGGAAGTTATATACCTCGGATATTAGTTCGAAATAATTTCAATCTGATGTAGTAGTAGGTATACCTCCGTATATGTATACCTAAAACACATTTAAAAAAAAAATGAAACATTTCAAATCTTGATAATATTTGCTGTAAGCATTTGCATTTTGCACAAAGCTTTAAATATAATTTAATTATAGGTATACTAATAAATGTTACTAAATATATAGGTATACATACTCGTATGACTGAAAATCCTTGACTGAAAATCCTCATATCGTTGAATTTTCAGGTCATTTGCAAATTGCCTGAGGATTTTCTGTTAATTTGAAAATTCATATTTATTCATATGTTTTAATTTTTACATGCAATTACATGGATAATTTTCAAATTGACTGAAAATCCTTAGGTTTGGCCTAAGACATATGCATTACTGTAATATCAGTATTATTAATATTATAAAGGAATCTTGTACAAAATTGTACAATTAATAATTTGTACCTTTAATAATATACAGAGTACGAAATGTCCTGTTGTACTATTATCTGTACATAATAATTAAGGTTGTATATTGCAATATGCGTATACTGGATAACATTTTATGATGGTTTTATTGCAGAAATTGCGAAAAGTACTGTATATTTATAGTATAAGGACAATATATATATAAGAATGAGCATCAACTCTCCGATCAATTTGGAAATTAATTCAAAATTTTGTTCAGTCTTCGTAGTAGTACAATATATTGTACCTCTTGACCTATACATAGTATACATGGCAAATATCTAACTATGTAATGTTTATTGCTTTTACACATTTAAAGTAGCTTCGAGCTCTGCTCGTAAAACAATTTACAAAATAATACAAAACATTCAGAGGTAGTTTAATTGATTAAATGGATTTGTCTCAGGGAGTACACCAAGAATGCAAGAGGCATTCCATTTTTGGAGATCCATTGAAAATCGCTCCCACAAGAACTTCTTACTCTTGACCTCTCCAGTTTTTGCTTTGATCAAGTCTCCTAATTGGTTGATGAGGGTTTTAGCGTCTTGACCGCAAGCTCCTAGGGTATCGAATGCAACTGGGTAGAAGTCATAAATTGCAGGATTGAGTTCTGAATAGCGGTCTCTCTTCTCCTCCTCGGCTCTAAGGCAAGAAGAACCTGGATTTGATGCAGATTTTCGGATGTATGTTTTGCAAAGAGGGTCGGATGTGGTAAAATCGAATAGCATAGTCTTTCCAGATTTATAAGGGACGAGAGTAGCCCCATCTACACGTTTGTAACCGCCTTTTCCCGCTTTTCTGAAGATCCCAGGTGGTTCTAAACGGCTAGGTATCCCACAAGATGCCAACGCACGCTGAATATTGACATTGCCATTAGTGTGTCTATCATGACGGCTTTGGCTCCTTTTGCAACTCAAACCGTGATCTCCGAATTTATTCATTTCTTCCCCGCATCTAGTGCAATTCCATCGACCTATTTTGGAAAAGATAGGGACTGCAAGACGATAACAAATTAAGACTCTCAATGAATCATTATTAAGACGATTTCCTAGACTAGAAGAAGGGAATGCATCTAGGAAGTGACCGGACTCCTTCACACATACACCAAGAAGATGAGCGGTATCTCTTTCCGAGTTAGCGGGGTTCGAAATGAGTTCCTCCAGTGCTTTCAGGGTAATAGGACGGTCCCAACTCTTTTGCATCTTAGCTTTGTCACCAGGAGGGACATTAAGGGATGTGAAGCGTCTCCAATCGCTGATGGCATCAACCAAATCAAGGTTCACGGCGACAAAAGAAGTTGGTAGTATCCTTTTGACGAGGTCGGCGTTT
>JAAZTK010000269.1:0-24319 GCA_036507255.1 Megalothorax incertus | reverse complement strand
TAATAACAACGGCTACACAATGTATTCATCAGTCCGACCCTCTCCACGGTCTTCCCCGAATTGTACTCAAGGATGCTCTAACGGAGAGAATCAACAAATTCGAACAATTTCACAGGTCATTTCCATCATTAACTCGTTTGTAGCGGAAGAGAAAAAGCGGTTAAAGCTAAAAGAGTTGAAAACAATGCAAAATAATAATAGTACAAGAGAAGAAGGAGCACCATCCACAAATGTCGAAGCTCTCGGGGAAATTGCTCCATCCACGCCTATTCAATCCCAAGACGGAGAACGTAGTACTCCTCCATATAATTATCCTAGTAAGTAAAACCTAAATTTACTTTTATTTCTTGGCAAACTATTAGTATTGACTTTTTTCCGCCAAATTCACATATTGACCTTTCAGTGTGGTCCGTGTTCGTGCTTGTGTAGGGGAAAAAAGGCATGTTTTATTCCCCCCAAAGCGAGCATGATATTGGATCCGCCTTTTACCCGAATATTGGTGAAAGGAAAGGGGTCAGGATTTCTTCGAGTCAAAGAAAGGCCCCTTTTGAATGGCATGCCTTTTTATTCCCGGCCTGAAACCTTTTTGAACTGGACTTCCTATTTAATAAGACTGGGAATTTCTATAAACCTGTAGAATTCCTCGTACCATACACCTTTCATATACTGGTAATAATATTCTCCTAATTAGGAAAGTCCAAAAGATTAATAGCAGCCATAAATAATCCACCCCAAGCTCTTTATTAATGTTGGGCCCAGTAATTCCTTTAGATTGATATGGGATTTCTCATTGAACGTAGTAAGAATTTCTCCCCAAATTGAGAAAGCAATTCAATACATGTGTACTTAATAAATTGAGTGGATTTTTGTAAGGTTTTCAATCTCAATCGGCCTTTCTCTTTTAACTTTGACAGATGACGAAGGGTCAGAGGAGTCGGGAGGAGGTCTCTCCGAGGAGGGCGAGGTTGGAGAAATTCCTGATCCTGTAATTTGTTTGACTTTGCCTTCAGAGGGAAAAGAAGAAGGTGAAGAAAAGGTCGCGGATAATAATCCAGAGGTTGAAATCTCGGGGACACTCGCCAACTCCCACGAGGGAGCTCCCGAAGAAGGAGAGAAAGAAGTTAAAGATCAAGGATTTATGTCTAGAAGTGGAGGAGGAGAAGGACTACCGGATCCGACATGTGTGTGCTAATTCTAATCCTGAGAAAAAGTTTGTAAACATATATTTACACCAACTTTTTCGGCGAGAAAGAAACAAGTTGAGAGTTTACAGAGTGCGCGAGACCTGGACATGTTTATATTCATGTGAATAGATAATTGATTGAATGCCTTTCAAAATATCCAAAAGCTTACTAATAATCTACTACTATACAACTCGACTCCTGAAGAACATGCATATTTATTCTTGTTGAAGAAAGATGTTCGGGGGACAGGAAATAAATGATATTTAATTTTCTATCAGCAAATGTTCAAAACTTCTCTATACAGTGAGTGTAAAACTCATTTAAGATGAAGAGAAATTTCAAGAGACGTATTAATAAATTGAATTGGCCGAGAGTTGTTGCCACTTTTATATTTATATGAGTAAAAAGTAAATTGGAAAGTAACTTGATAAAAATAAATACATAAAGTTTATTAAAGTTAACTCGGTTATTCATGTTTCCGTTTTTAATTCCGTCCAGAGTCTTTTACTTAAATTGGCCTATACCTAGGTATTTTGTGTACCCAAGTATTTATTTTATCGTAGTATGTACTGGCACGATAGATGATAAGTCCTCGAGAAGAAGTTTGAGGAATTTCATTTCCTCCACTAAAGTTTCCCAAAGCTTTCATCTTTCGAGCTCGCTAATACTTTCATGTTCTTGCAATACTGTTCGGTCTAAGCCGAGAATAAAAAAGACAATATTTTGGGCACAGGGGGAGAAAGTGGGACCTGAGACATGAAAATGAAAGTTGTAAAAAGTCAACTAGGAAATTGAGCAAGTATAAATCAAACTGTAAAATCAATAGGGCTCTTTCGGGTGAGGATAAACCACATTCAAATGTGTCGATAAAATCTTTAAGGGGGCCAAAAGAAGCCTCTATTTTTGCAAACTTATGCAAAGTTATAGACCAAAAAGTATTCCAGTACAAAGGAGACTGTTGAAAAAAGAAATAATTCAAAAATATACTCGACGTTGCAAAAAGTTTAAGATCTTTTTTAAGGTATTTTGAAAAATATGCTCCTTTTCAGTTTCTTTTTTCCTGGCCATTTGGTTATTCGATCCTCGAATTATGGCCGATATCAAGAGCACTTGTGAACGAGGAGGCTCATGCGGAAGGCAGATATCTAATATCCAACCATTAATCATCCCATTGACATTTAATGACAAGACCTCAGCAGCTAAATGGCGGGGAAGAAGGAGCTGAGGGGGGACCTGGAGCCCGATATCATATCATTTCTCTACACGCCGAGGACACGGAGGATATTGATAGTTTTATCAAACTTTTTGAAGCAAGGCAAACCTCAGAGTCTATTGTGCGAACTTGGGATATTTGAGCATATGTGAATATTGAAAGAGTTAACAAAAACCCATTAGTAAAGTGATATCCCCTTTATCAATATTTCCCTCCTTCTCAATGTCATTTCTTAATTTCAGACTTAAGCATATGAATGAAATATGCGAAAGATAGCGTATAAGATTTCTTTAAAAAGTGGCAAAAATGAGTCACATTTTTCTTATTATCAAATATCTCTTTTATACAGATATCTTATTTTTGAAATTGCAAAAAGCTCCTGTCTCGCTCGAAACAAATTGTATTTCTATTCTTGTAAATTGAAGTAAGGAAGTTGATTTCCCTTCGGACTCTCCGTCCAAAGTGATGGATTAAGCTCCATTTTATGCCAATCTGTAATAGAAATCAGGACGAGTAGTCGAGAGAGAGCTGTGACATCCCCCGACATTTTTTTCTGCATCCGGATTCAATATAATTTATTAGGGTCATCCGAAGAGGAGGAGGATCCATGGACAAATTCAGGATAATCTAGTAGTAGTACCTAGTGAGACTGAGAACTGATTGAAGCTTAAGCTTGGTCATCGGATTTTGTTTTTGACAGAGTGAGATTGATGATGTAATCTGGGAATTTCAATATATTAATTTGTAAAATCTTACGAGATTTATAACACATGAAAATTCTTGAAAAAAAAAATGATAAAATATATTTTGTCAATATGGCCTTTTTGATAGGAACATGATCTTTAAGTTGTCAGTCAAAGATATTTGATTAAAGATTGATGAAAAATGTAAAAAAGTTTGAGGATATGAAAGAATTTGATTAAAATTCTTCTCCCTAAATACGCAGAATTTGGTCCCTAGTCTTACTCCGGATTGATAATGCCTTATTTTTTATCTTTCCATTTAAAATTCCACAGATTCGGTGAATCCCAAGGAGGATCATTTGGGGACATGTATAAAATGAATTTTATAATGGATTTCCTAGAATATATTGTATGAAGGAGGTAGTAGTAATATGTAGAATTGAAATAATGATAAAAATCTGAGTTTTTCTGCTCTGATTCAAGGATTTTTTACTTATTTTGTGATCAAATTTTTCGATAGACATGCGAGTTGAAATTCAAAATTTCTACCATATGACCCCTAGAATTCTGATGAACAATACTTTAATAAAGGTTAGGATATAATATTAATGAAGCTCTGTGAATAAGACTAAAAGTTATACATATAGGCATAGCTGATTAAAATTGAAATATTATATTTCAAATTACAATACTTTTGCCTATATTCGAATAGTCTGGAAAAAGTAAATGGAGATGCACGATATTTCCACAGGCTATAAATTACCTTTTTATTAGGTCTAATCATAAAAAGGATTTGTAATTTTGTATTCGGGTGATGAATAGAGAAAGGAAAGAGAAAGCGTGTATGTGAGCATATTGGAGGCATAAACCTATTTATCCTTAGAACTGGATATTTTAAATCATATTTCGGGGGATAAAGTTTTTGGAGGTCTACGAAGGTGTTATGCTCGTAATATACGAGTATAAATAGAATATGAGGGGGATTTGAGGGGATTTTGGGGATTGAGTTAAACAGGAATTTACTGTTGCTTGACCGATTATGGAACACCACCAACATTAGCAAAGATTGGTCGTGTGGAATTCATAAATTTAGAAAAAATGACATGAATTGGAACTGAATTGGACATTTATAAGAAATATATATCCCTCCCAAGACAGCTCTCCTTATTGACCTTAAATTATAACATGCTATACTACATACTACTCATAGCATCGACCACTTATATCCCCCTTCCATAATTCTTATCCTTGTCTCCTCCTTTAAAACCCCGAAGAATATAGGGTTTTCAGCCTTTTCGATTACATTCTCACCCATAAAGCATATGTGTCCATTAGCTCTTTCCGTTTATAGGTAGGTATGTGGGAATTGAAAGGGAAACCGAGAGAATGGCGAAGGAAATGGGATTTTTGAGACAAAAGATAGTAAAATTGAGCAAAAAGGTTAATGAAAAAATCAATAGTGAAAGTAATTAGACCGTATATGGCATAGGTATACTCTGAGCATTGGGAGGTTACTTTTATTTTAATAGTTAATCTACAAAAATAGCTTTATGGGCACAGTGTTTATGTAATACATGCTCCTTTCAATTTATTTCACTTTCCACTCTTTGATCTTTGAAATGGGACTTTGGGATTTGTCTTACACATCACAACGGAAAGTAAAACTACTACTACTACTTATCCCCTACACTTCAATCTCCCTCACTCTCTCTGGAGGCTTTCACTTTCGATATTTTTTCCTCCTCCGGAACAAATTGAAAGAACCTTTTATCTCGGTCGATGCTATTTCATTAGCCAAAGAAAGCGAGCTATCGTAGTAGTAGGAGTATCGTGCCATCGCAAAAGGGTATCATTAACTTTATTAGTATAGAGCCACTTAAATTAATTACCAATACTTGGATAAAGTTTTTGGTGAAAGCAAAATTCGTGGATCGAGTGGGTAGAGAAATTGACAATCCTTTTGAATATCTTATAACACGCTCGGATAGGTACTTGCAATTTTATTTCTTCGATATTGAAGGTCCTTAATGGCAAAAATACCCAATTATTGGTTTGTTATCCACTTTTTAACCGAATCCTTAAGTTCTAATTTACTTGAATTAGATTCTGGACTATTGAGTGCATTAAAGAAAAGGGTATTTGGGAAGATTATTGGATTTTGAGAGAAAGAATTCTCCTACTCCTTCCGTTTTCACGGTCTGCTGAATTTTTAAATCAGAAATTCTTTATAAATTTAGTGATGCACTTGAGTGTGGTACGTATGGGGGTTAGTTCTGGATCCCTATAATTTCACATCCTATACGTTTATATAGGGTCCAAACAATAAAATCAAATCCGAGACTCTTCTCCAAAAAATATCAGCCCAAGCTCTAAATAAGGAAGGATAAACCCAAAGAGTATTTTTAAGCGGATAAACTTTAAGTGCCTCGAGTGTGAAGGAATCTTAAGTAAAAACTCTCCAATTCTATTTAATAGGAGTGGGTGGTACTTGGGCATACCAGTAGAAAGCCAACAAGAATTTGTAATCACAAATTGAATTTCAAACAAAATTGCTGGAGCATTATAAAGTTGTACGGAACCATGTACATATTCGCAAAATAGTATGAGAGAAGCAAGTTTGAACTTCCAACTTTTATTTAGCACAATTTCGCAACAAAATTGCATTTGATTATTACAAGATCCTATATGAGTTGGATGTGATTATGATGAATGATATATGCAAATAAGCTTCTACGTTGAAGAGGAGTCGCGTAATTTCCCACTGCTTTGTCTGTTTGAGAAGCATCATTTTTGTGTTAACTTCATTTCTTGGCTCCGTGTAAAGCCAAGTGGAGGAGTAGCCATAAATCATATTGAAGAAGAATGGAAAAAAGGGTGGTGGTGGTGGGTGTTTCAGCGGTTGTTTTTGATTCTTAACATTTTTTTGACTTGTCATTTCACTTTATTTCGAATCAAAGCCAACTTTGTCTGAAAAAGAAAGCAGACTTTCTCTTTTTCTGAGTTCCTCGAATGATTTATATTCTCGGCACACTCTTCAACATTTTATTTCGGTTTAATTTTAAAGCGCGTAGATAAAATAATCTGATTTCAAAAACTTTCAGCAGCAGCACTTTTTGTCGAAACTTTCATATACCTGTAAAAAGAAAGCTGTACCTTGTATAATATTATACTAGTAGCTTAATATTACTCTTTTGTACTAGTACCAAATGAACCCAGAGGGAGAAGATACAATATCCTACAATGTACCTACCGTCTACGTACTCCTCTGAATCATAAAATCCTCTTTGAGAAATTTTAATAAGTTGTAAAGTTCTCTCCATAAAACAAGGTTCTCTTTACATATATGTATAGCCAGATTAAGGGCAATATAATTATTATGAACTATTAAATTCTCCCTTGAGAGATGGCTTAATTAAAACCATTGACCACCCTGCATATTTCATGCTAGGATTTCATCAGGGCTTAAGAAACTCATCAACTGGAGTCTACTCCATATACAGATATTGTAATAAAGTATTAGTACAGGCACAAGCTTTGAAAATTAAATAGCATTTTGCATCAAAGATGGTCGTGGCTTTGGAATAATCTCAAAGAATGTTCTCATCTTACGGATACAACTACTTCCTGTGTAAATGCAAATTAGCCAGCCAGAGGATCATCCTCGGATTTTACAATGCTTGTTAATGTGGCCTATAATTATTTAGATAATGAATTTACAAGCCTTGGAGGGATGGGAAGAAGAATTTAATATTCAAAAGGTAAAAGGGGCGTCTACGGTTCATAACTCGATCTATTCAAGGGGGTGGCCAAAGGATAAAGGGAAATTTTCCACCGAATGATGTGATCAAAATGAGAAAGAGATGACTCCGTACAAGTACCTATATTGAAAGAAATAAAAAGTACAGATTGCTAATGCAAGGAACGTATTTTTCAGGGCGAGTTTGGAAGCAAATCAAATTTACTTTCTCCCAGTCCCGCGGAACGTATTACTGCCTACTATATCTCTAATAGATTTTGCTCCGAGCTTTTTCTCGCCAATTCTATACAAGCCTCGACCTCCCCTGCTCAAAGAAAGATGAAGAATAGGAGAAAGTGTGAAAAAGAGCCAAGCATTTCTCATATCGACTCTCATACCGGCACATAAACTGCAAATCTTAAGCCTATTCTGTGCAATTCCAATCGAATTTGAAGGGGGAAGAAAGCGATTATGAGCCGAGAGCCTGAGAAAAAGCATTAGGGACCACAAAAAGAGCTATTCAAGAGCGTAGGAGGATATCCGTGGCCAAGTCCAAAGTCCTCTTGCTTGGGGTCATATGAAAAACATGGCGAATGGCTTTCAGGGAGGATCTGACCTTATCGGTGAAGTCTGGAGATATTACATTCCTATACAAATAACCCACTCTCATATTCATTTTGCCAAATACGGCTAGATACTCGTATTTCGTCTATTTACGTTGAATCCACGAACCCAAAAAGGACATGAGTTTTTATCTCACTTCCTTCACTCATATTGAATCTCACGCAAACAGGATATCCGTCGAGAGTCCCACCCTGGGAAATGTTTAGGATTATAAATATATAATATAAATTATATGGTATGATATTTGAGCTTATCTTATGATGACAAACTTGGGATTAATGGAACGCGGGGAGGAGCAAGTCTTAGCGAAATAATATTTTTTAAGAAAATAAAAGATTAGCCAACTTCTCATTTCGTAAAGCAGACTAAAGTTCATAACAAAATATTTACTCTTTCCTCCGTCAGTTTATGTTTAATATTTATTTTTATATCTTTCCGTACCCGCTGCAATGCAATGCAATGGAAAGAGATAAACAGAATGTTAATAGCTTTTACTCTCTATTTCCTTTATTAAATTAGCCATTGCAAAGGGCCCTTGCAATAAAATTACATTCTCTGTACTGCAAGTCTCGCATGAGTATTATTCAGGTTTAGTATTTACTTTTACAATTGGTCGAGACATCCCTCCTGAACGACATACACAGAAGTAGTTACTGAACTGGCAGATTAAAAAGTTATTGATTCGGCTTCATTCACTTTCGTGGCACGTAAAATAGCAAACTTTTTAATAGCTCAAACTATTAGTCCCACTCAAGTGGAAATAAATAGAGGACAGTTTAGCTATATAGTCGAAGGCCTAAGTCCATTGAAGGCCGAATTCAATTTACATCAAACCCAACTTCACTGTCATTAACACCCGTACCCGCGCTAAAGGTAATTCGAACCATAATTTAAACCTCAATAAACTTTGGTGACTTTTGAAGACACAATCAATTGACAGAAACTCTGAAACTTTTCAGAGTTGCAAATGTTGCCCATGCTAAATTGGTATCGATTTTACCTAATGATAGAAAGCAATCATAGTATTCATAGGATATTGTTCTGACCATTAGATTCCTGTACTAGTGATTAAATAGCTCCTTTGTTATCCATGCAATTGTCTGCATCTAAAAGTTCAAAGGTATGCACTTTTATGAAGCAATTAAATCCAACCTTGGTCTAAATCACGCAAAGAGCGCATAAATCCAAAGGAAATCAATCAAATTCTGATCCATAATTTCCACTACTTTGTTCCCACCGAATAGTATTGTTTCTTTTAATAAATTGGAGTAGGCTTTTACGAGAGCTTGTGTGAATAATGATATGTAATTCCACAAAAAAGCTATTTTTTCTAAAAAAAATTCACTTCGCTTTCCCCACACACTTTCTACTAATTTCTTTGAGCTTTTTAATCTCGCTAATGGTCTTTAAATTAAAACTGGTCCAAATGAGGGCTTTTAAAATATACGATCTCATCTGTCTGGAAATTAATTTGAAATAGAGAACATGAGTGACATACAAGTATTGTACTTTGAACGAATATACAATATTTTTTTAATAGGAGCAATACATCAATCAAATTGAACCAAGCCAAGTTGTATATACGATAGCAGTAGTTGCAGTGCACTTAAGAGTCTAGGAATAATTGGCTTTGAACAGATAGCTAGTCTCCAGTTTGACCGACAAATCCTTTGGTATGGAACACATAATGTGAGGCTATCATGCAATGCACAAGAAGATCGAAATTATATCTCTTCGGTCCTACTTCAAAAGAATTAGAGGATTAAATAGAAGAGATAGAATATTACTAGTATACGGGCTAACCAACACAAACCAAGAAGCCAAAAGCCAGGGATCTAAAAGTAGAGATACCGAGTATCAGGAGCGAGTGAAAGTAGGAGCTGAAAAAAAGGAGAAAGAGATTGGGAAAGCATTGAAAGTGAATGTGGAGCCAGTTGATTCTCTTATCCCCTTCTTATTCTCCCCAAATACCCATCTAATTCAAGCCGACGGCCCCTAGCTCTAGCCTCCTCCCATCCCTTTCATTCCCAGCAAAATTGAAAAAAATCCCCTATGCTTTTTTTGCGTAATTCCTTGCTTCAAAAAAAAATTCTCAAGCTCCTTTCCTTCAATGAGTCCTCATATACGGATAAAGTAAGAAAGATGTGATGAGGAGAAAGGGTTAATAATCAGATTTTGTTTTCTCCCTTTTACTTTCTTCTACCTAGAAATGATAGGCCTATATACGAGTAGGTACAAACTTATATTAAAGATGAAAAGAAGAAAAAGTTGATCCAGGATCGGCCGAGTCTAAAGTAATTCAGAATTGAGGACAAAAATGAGAAATTTCGAGTCGCTTTTTCTGTCACCTCGCCCAATGACTTTTACTTTCTTCTACCTAGAAATGATAAGGCCTATATACGAGTAGGTACAAACTTATATTAAAGATGAAAAGATGAAAAGAAGAAAAAGTTGATCCAGGATCGGCCGAGTCTAAAGTAATTCAGAATTGAGGACAAAAATGAGAAATTTCGAGTCGCTTTTTCTGTCACCTCTCCCAAGACCCCTGCAATGCTCACTGACTAATGCAATCCCCTCTTTATTAATAATTTTTTTAGGCCCTGAAGTAAATGCGTCTTCCAAATGAAGGCCATTAATCCAAGCTGAGGACGGAGAAAGGAAGAGATGTCTTTATGAAAAATTCAGGGCACTTTGTTGCTTGCTCCTAACCAAGATTGTGTAATTTATAATACTTAAGAATCATTGTGTGACACTGCGGTTGTAGTAATACGATATTTATCGTATATAAAAAACCTTCACTTTTCCACCCACGCTATCTATTTACTCACAAAAGCCATTTACCCAATTACTCACCTCCCTTTTGAATTTTTTTGTACGACGACGCCCCCAAAAATTGGAAAATTCAAATTAGACCTTAGCCTAACTCGTAAATATTTAATTAGGTTATTTATTTCATCAAACATGATTAAGATTGATGCGAAAAATTAACCTTCAATTTGATATCATACATTATTCTAAAAACTAATATGCATAAAGTGCAATTTCATGCTTCCGTTCAATTTGAGCGCAAAAACATATGTAATATTATGGATAATGTAAAACTGCCATATATTCAATTCATAGGGATAAGCTATAAATTTATCTAAAGCCTGAGGGGGAGCGACAAATTTGAATTGTAGATTTCAAACACATAAATTCGTAATGGATTTGCGTGTCAAAAACACAATTCATGTGGATCTTTCCAATTGAAATGATTGTCACATAGAAAAAAAAAAAAGAAAGGTCCCTTCTGCATGTACATATGTAATTCTATTCGATTTAAATCCATTTTCATACGGATGGTTTGACAAAGGAAGCTACAGGTTATAAAATGGATAAAATGAAAGATTTCATATTTCTAGAATAATTCTTGCTGGTAAAGTAAAAACATCTCAAAGGAATAAGGCAAGATGAAAAGTATGGATTTGGAGGAAAAATATGAATTTCTCTGTCAAGTGTGTTTTCTGTGTCAATATGGGAGTTTTCTTTGGGGGAAAGGGTCTTAAGACTCTGCTGGCTCAATGAGTGACATTTGTGGATTGAATAGAATTCAAAATGTACACATTTGAAACTACCATGTGCAACTTTTTCCACTTTCTCCAATTCTGCATCCTCATGTCCTCGCATCCCAATCTCCGGACAAATGTGTTTTATTCACTTTAGGGAGAATATTATTTGGGAAATTGACTTGTACAATACTAGTACCAGTAGTATTACGAGTATTACGAGTAGTTGCTGTACATTTTTATATTACGTCACTAGTAAAAGCACACATATGGAGAAAGTAGACATTACCAGAAAGCTTTCTCTTCGTTGTTGACATTTTATTCTGCAAGTCATTCTAGTTTTTATTTATCCTTACTCACAGCCAAACACAACACCTTACAATACACCTAAGGATAAGTATTGTACTACTTTCGCTTACCTCTACTTCCCCTTGCCAAAGACATCCCTTAATGCTTAATGCGGACAGGAGCGTCTACATCAAATTTTAGACATAAAAAGAGAACTTAAAGTAAGGGGGGTTTTGACGCAGGGTCCCATATGCACAAGAGCTTAAGAAAGACGTTAAGAAAGAATGGAAGAAACTTTAAAGTTTTATTCCAAACTGCATACATTTTCTCAGAGGCGGGTTTGTCAAATCCATTATTTATTCTCATTTATTTAAAAGCTTCCGATGCACCTGAGTATCAAGTAATATTACTCGTACTGATATAATAAAACATAAAGAAGGAGGTCTTTAAAATATAAGTACAATACATATTGTATTGTATTTCCATTTCCATTAAGATACATAATTGGAATTCTTCAAAAGAATTCATTTGGACCAACCCGCCTCTTTTAATATTTATTATTCAATATTCATTAGGTAATACGGAAAAAGATCCCTATATTTTAAATATCGTTTTATCGTATTATTACTTCCTATCGTAGGTACTTTGGAAGAGACGCTATATATGGCTTTACCTCTCTGTAATAAAATGGTTTTATTTAGGAAATTCCTTCTTTGTAAGGACTTTGGAATTTAATCTATATTAATAGTACAACAAAGAGGAAGCGAAGGAAGAGAAGAAGTTGGGGAGGAATAAGAGAAAGAAAGGCCATAGAAGAAGTTTTAGTCCAATATTACATAAAATGATGATCAAGGAGGAATTCCTGGATATTTTGGGCTTCCTATTATCATTACTCGTATGAGTCGTATTAGATGGACCCAAATGATATTGGGCATTGGGGATAGGGCAATACATAATTCTATGATCTTCTCATACTCGTACAATATAATTTAATTTGATAACAAATTATTTAACAATTTGCTCACTTTTTATTAGATTTAAGAAAAAGTTGGAGCCGATCAGAAAATATATAGCACAAATCTAGTCATATAATTCCATTATAGATCATTGGGCTGTATGGTATGGGTAGGTACTTAAATGATGTGTAAATAAGAAATAAAAGCGTAATCTTTCAGTTATAATTATGCCCCTTGTGTATTGGAAATAATTGGGACTTTGGGAGTGATAAGGGGTAAATTGAGTATGGATTTAAGGGCTTCCAACTTGCTTAATTTGAGCATTTGAATAATGATGACTCGAGGATCGAGATACATGGACGAGTACATGAAAGAAATACCCTACTTTCTACCTCAACTATTTCAAATTATTTCGTTTGCTTATTATAAACTCGTGATCAGTCAGTTTTCTACCTCAGATCTTCGCCTACAGCTCCTCCGCTTTACTAATTAATCAACTTCTTTTTTCTCTGCATAGTCAGTCCTAACCCAGAAATAATTCCAACTTTTCAAATTCAGAGCAAATGTATTCGCTTATTATTTATTCAAAGGGATCTACAATTTTGCCTTTGTGTTAAAAGTAGTTGAGGACTGGAGAAAAATATACGAATTCAGCCCGGTATATTCTCTGCAAAGCCTGAAGGCTTGATTTAAAATTTAAAGCTCATTTTATTCGGAGAAGAATGAAGAGAATGGATTTCCCTGCTCATTGTGTTCGTCGCTGAACCCGGGGACAAATACATGGGGGGATCAGAGCTTATCTTTATTAAAATTTAGTGTTTTTATCTACTCTTATACGGGAGCGGAATGAGGTTGAGGGATTACAAAAGGAGAGGTTAAAACGGGCTGATATATTTATGCTGAAACTGGAATATCTTTAGGAATTACGAGCAAAAGTTCAACCTCTCAATCTCAATATGAGTTCTCTAAGCCAGCCTCAACTTATTTATTCTGCCAAAAGACAAGCCAAGTACCTACTTCAAATCCCNAGTTCTCTAAGCCAGCCTCAACTTATTTATTCTGCCAAAAGACAAGCCAAGTACCTACTTCAAATCCCTTGTTTTTCCATCGGATTTGGTTTGTTCTTTGAACACTCTTCCCCCCTCCTTGTTTTCTACTCTTCCACCTCATAAACTTTTAGATTCTCTTTCATTCGCCCTCGTTCCTCGTTCGTAGTTCAGTAGCCAGCCCCCCCGAAAGACAATACAAATACAAATGTTATCTTGTTCTCTCTTCCAACCATCAACTCACTCATCTCGACTTTTCTCGGATCGGAGCACACTAGCACTCGCAATGAAGCAGTCAATGCCAATACCCTGCCAGAAGTGAATAAAGTTTGAATTTGAAGGAGAAAAAAAGGGTTGTAAAATTAAATTACTTTATTTCACATTCGGATTTTGATGGAACTTTCTTAGACATTAATACTCATGAAGTAGAATACGTATATTTGTAACTTTATAATCCAAAATCCAAATATACCAAAGTAAGAAATTGTACAAGTTTCATTAACGCATTTACTTGTCGCTAATTCTCGGCTAGAGTACTTTGGAAGATTTCATAATGCTCTTTAATGCGAGTATCAAGTCCAACTCTGAGGATTTCACGGACGGGGGAGTTTCTAGCCCTAAAGTGGGGAATTATTAATGGGGTTTTGCCCCAAAGGGATCTGGGTTGGTTTCGCTAAGCGGGAAATTCCAGAATACCACAAAAGTGTTGACAAGGTATATTTCCCAAGTCTATATATGGTGTCCTTGCAACGAATGCCATCTACTATTAGGTAGTCCTCGTAGTGAATACTCGTACTATTCGAACTAATTAGTAACGAACCATGTCAGACTCCTAAGCAAATTAATGGCAAATCTCCCATTGAGTTTAATCTTCCTCACCACGTCCTTAATCTCCATCCTTCTCGTTCCTAAAATAATTCTAAACACACTTAAAAGCATAAGCCAGACATTTGTGATTCTCTTCCAAGAACATCTTAGAACCAGGATAGGATTAAAGAGATTTAAATTACTCGAGCTTTTAATGTTAATTCAAGTGATGAAAACCGACTATAAAATTACTCGGAAATGGACCTTGGGAGGGTTTCATGTATCCATTCTTAATGTTCCATTTGTAATGATGATAAAAATGTCAGAAACAATAGGGGAGAAAGCAAGCAAAAACTGGAAAAAGGAAGCGAGAAGGGGAATATGGAAATATTTATGCAAAATAAGACCAAATGGATGAATGATCTCTTATGAAGGCTGTATTTCCGCTTCTCTTTGAACAATTTATATGCAAATTTGGGCGAGATGGCATATTCTTATTTAAATAAAGGTGGCCAAAGTCAAAAGGAATGATGAAATATATACCTTACAGCTAGATATTCTACTACTAGTGCGCTAATAGAGAAAGGAAATAAAGGTGACAAAGAAATTCTCAGGAAGAAAAAGTCAAAAGTCTGAAAAAAGAACTTTCCCCAGATATTTTTCTTTAGAATGCTCCCCTGTAATTTTCTGCTCTTTTAGCTTTGAAATCTTTCGAAAAATAAACAGCTTATTTCATCCTTCTAATACAGATATTCCATCCTTATACTGCATTATAGTAGTAGTAACCTACAATACAAGGTCTACGCGAATCTGAGTACCTATACGGGTAGTCTGAAATCTGAACAAAAGCAAAAAACGCCAAAGAAAAAAATCCCAAAGCTGGTAAGGCACAATATACAAGTAGGTACTACTTTTGGTATAAAATATCTTCAGAAAAAAAGGCTGTAAATTTGATTTCCTCCTATCACCCTGGCCTTCTCAATATATGTATTACCTCAATATATCGTATATCATATCGTAGAATGCACCAATATCTATCGAATTTTGGCTTTGTTTTTTGGAAAAGGAGGAATATCATAGAACAATTTTGAATTCTTGGAGAATATAGCTTCAAGAAATTGTGAAAGGATCAGCTCTCCGAATCCGAACTCCTCGAAAAACGATGTTGAGGTTCGTTTGATTTCACGGGAAGTTGCATTCAAATAATTTTAGCTCACGGTGCTTCGCGAGATGGTTAAGAGAAGCCTCGGGAATGCTTTCACAAATTTCATAACAGTTCAATGTAGCAGAGTTACGGAGAAATATTTCGCGAGAATGCGATGCAATTCGAAAGAGATACCCGGGCACGGGCGTTGTTGTTTTCTTGAAATGAAACCATAAAATGTAATAAAAGAAAGAGCTCAACTCTCATTCTCAGGATCTTTGATTCACATGTCTTCGAGGATTCCTTTCTTTTACAAATTGGAATGGAATGTCGCGAGTTCACATTTCTCCCCAAAAGTTGTAACACTCTTTCCACCCTCGCACTTAAAAGTGGATAAGAGTTCCAAAACCGAGGTGTAAAAAAATACCCCCAACTATTAAAAGCCCTACTAATACTTTGGGTTCAAGACCACTATTTTATGTGTCATTCTTATATCCAAACTTATGTTCTCCGCCGCTTATTTCCGCTCGCGGAGAAAGGTGTGAAAACTTTCAAGAATTCCTCATCTCCGGTACTTTAGCCCTCAAGTTTCATGTCTCAAATAAAATCTTGAGATTCCTCCAGAACTCCACGCAGTATCATATAAAACCTACAATATATAGACTTTCAAGAATATCGCAATTACATAGGTTGGAGCATTTTGAACCTCTTGAGCTCTTATAGAGAAAGACGTAATTCGTACCTATCTAATACAATAAAAGTAAAAGTAAATCTCAATTTTGATTAGTTCATTTAAAAGTCATTATAATGTAAAATATCAAATTAAGCTTTTATTAGAAATGTCATGCAATATGGCTTGTTATTAAAATTTAAGTGAGGAGATGGGGGGAACAGCTTGAATTGCTTTTATTTTATGTTTTTGTGTGTGTAGGGTGTGACTAACTATTTAATATATAAAGTCCCTTCAGAGAGAAACAGCTGCAAATCCAGTTTATTTCATTTAGGAGTGAGAGTGAAATTAAAGAGCCCAGCAAAAAGGGAAAGACTGGAGAAAGTCAGTGCTAATATTTATTGCTGATTCAACAGAGATTCTTTATTGTTTTCGGTTTACTTCTTTTTGTCCAATTCTTTTCTTTGATCTCCCTTTCATTTACTCGCGTTTTTTGGGCTTCTAGAAAAAGTATGAGAAACAAAAGAAAAAGAAGGCATCATAATCTCTCTTGTGCTTAACAGCTATACATAATACAAGTAGCATTACTTGGATATTACCAGTAAATCAATGAATTTTGTATTGTGCACAAAGCTTTTGCATTGCACTATGCACATAATACTACAATAGATATACCATAGGTATACCATAATTTTATTTCGCAATACAAAGTATTCAATGGCTCTTGCAATACAAATGAAATTTGCAATCAAGAGTCGTCCCATGATAAGCTTATTCAGCATATCTCGCATGCTATCCCTTGAATATTTGTTTGAATTTATTCATACGACGAGGTATAAATTGGATTCATCGATTACAAATTATATTTGCTATTTACCCTTCTTCTATCAACCAATTTATTAATAGCTATAAGAGAAACTCCTCTTCACAAGAGCTCACTAATGGTATTAAATTAATTCCCATTATCTATCGACTTAATAGACATCAATTTAATTTAATTATTCAATTAATGCAATTATCTAAATGCACAATTATCCAATCCTAAGTATAAAGTACTAGTTATCTACGTGGCTTTTCAAAATGTAAAAAAATATTTGCAAAATTATGAAATTATTTGCTAGAATTTAATTGACTCAACGATGAAATGACCAATTTATCAATCTGAATGGGAGTAGGCACTTTCCTTCATTAAAGAGGCTCTCAAGGACTTCAGGAGAGGCTCTTTCCGTTAGTTTGCGAATAGAGAGTAAGTTGGCCTAATTTATTCAATCAGTCTCCATCCCTTCTTCTACTCTACCTCCTCATCCTCCGCATACATACTTTCATTTCATTTGTTATTCCCTTTTACCCACGACCAAAAAAGGGGGGGGGAATCAATTTGTTCCATCCTGGGGTTTTCAAATCAAACTAATTACTTCTAATCAACTTTATCATCCAATCTCTTTCGACCCGACTTTCCGCATTCGCTTCCCCGTCTTTGCAGATATACTCTACGGATTGCCAAATTGAAGAGCTCTAAAATAAATTTGCACTCTTTCCCCCCAAGGAGTGCCAGAGAGTAAACTTTTCGTCTTAAAAAGTAGAAAATTGGATGGGGAACATATGCTAAGAATGGCCGAGAAGAGATTTCATGAGCCAAAAAGACACATTGTTCTTGTAGTAGAGTTTTCAAAGTTTGAAATCCTTTATTTTAACATCACAATGAAGAAAAGGTAATTTTTCATTAGGGGCATTGGGGAGGGTTGATGGAAACCTTGAGGCTTGAACTGTCAACCTTTTCCTGCATTGTACAGATACAGATACATCAGGAGATTAAGCAAGTTTGGAGGATTTATGCGAGGAAAAAATATTCCGGAATCAGCAGATTTTTGTGAAGCGACAGAACCTGAGGCTATGAAGGCTCTTTCTGATCCAGAGTAAAAATAAGCACCCACGTGGCTATGATTAATAAAGAATGCACTGATATTTTTTATAGATATGATTGTCTTTGTCGCTCCAAGTCCCAAGTAAGGCCCATTTCTTTGAAAAATAGCCCAAAGAAATCAATTTTTGGCAAACCCTAAAAAAGCTGACAAATAATAGTAATTGGAAGCCAAAACGCGATCCATTTTGCCTACACATTGTGGATAGTTTTTAGTTATTGAACACATGCTTACTTTTCTAATACACACACCACCACCACCACCACCACCACCACCACCACCACCACAAGCTGACCATTTACTCCCCCTTCTTATCTGCACTCTAGAGAGGAAGTTGGATAATGACCCATTAAATTCAAAGGTGATTTATGAGATTTAAAGTTGGAAGCGAGTTTGGTACATTCCGAGTAGGCTGATAAATTGTGTGGCATGGTGTGAATATGGAGTATACACGAAGGATAACAAGAGTAGGAAAAGAGAGAGTATTAAAATGGTACCTAAGGATAGTGGATCGACTTTTGGTGGGGATTTAAAGCTCTAAGGGGAAATCTCAAGCCAAGTTTTTGATGGTATTAAGCAAGTGTTGTAACACATTGCTCCGGCAAGAGTCTCCGAGGAGCCAGTCTCAGCTTTTTAATTGGCTACTGGCAATGGGGATTAGATCAGGACAAATAAGCTCTGGGGGAAGCCCATAAAGAAGTTTGCAGTGTTTACCGAAAGGCTGAGGGTGTATTACGAGTGTAAAGAATGGGAAGAGGAGGAGGAGGTATTTGTCAGTCTTCAGTGGGCTTAATTAAAACTACTTGGGTGGAAAAGACAACTCATTTGTTAAAAACCAATACAGCTACTAAATTACTCGCATAGACTAATGCTTTTTTAAGCTACTCGTGATTAGGAGAAAGCATGACAGATGCAAGACTTTCTCCAAATAAATTCCTTCCAATATACTAGTGAAATAATTTGATCCCGATTTTATTGCGGTTTGCAATATGAACCAATTCTTCATTAGAGCTTGAGAGGGTGGACACATTTGGGTATTTATTGATTTTCTTTTAATACATCACACTACCAATTACCGGCGGAATTAGTGGAGGACTTAAAGGGGAGCTCTAGAAAGGCAGACAGAAACAGGAGCCAACGAATATCTTATGGCAAAGTTTTGCTCAAGGAGAGGAGGATCCCCCAAAAGATAATTTCCTCCTCCTAAAAAGTCAAATCTTTCGAGATCCTCTCGCTCTTAAAGTTTCTCTCCATTTAAGAGTTTAGGTGGCGGCGGTGATGGCGGTTTTTGGGAAGAGAGTGCAGCGGGCTGAAAGATCATAAATCAGTGCTTCGTTCTATAGAACTTTATAGCCTTCATAGAATTTATGAGATTCTGTACTGCTTATTATATGCTATTGCAGATTCTGTACATTTTAGAGATTTTTGTATATTACACAGGCTAGGAGATGGAAAATACGAGCGAGACCTTTAGGGTTAAAAATACTTGGAAAGATCAGATGCACCGTGTCCCAGGCTTGCTTGCTTGATATTTTATTAAATATTCAATTACTGCAACATAAAAAAATTACGGAAATTGATTCAAGGATCTCCCCCGTTTTCGACCACTTTGGGTAAAAAATTTTTAATATCATGCCACAAAATTTGATTGTTTGAGTACCTAGTTATTCAGGGTATTTTGAAAGAGCTTTCTCTCAAAGTGAAAGCAAATTTCATCGTAAGATTTTAAAGGGGATTGATATCCGAGAAACATTCAAAAGGAGGACTTGCTTTATAATAAATGGCATGGGGCCCCTTTAAAACACTTGGAAATGGAAATCCCATTTTGTGCCATCGCCGACAGAAACAAATTATGCTCGATCTTATCGCTCTTTTTTACCAAGATAAACTTAATAGGGAGGAAAGACAATGAGACAAGACCATCATTTATTAGATCTCTGCTTTATCCATTTGTTCACCCGGGAAGAATACATGTTACAAGTGGCAGTATAAGTCTGTAATATCAAATGCTCTATAGATTATCGTACATATGTACCTAATACGATCTATACAGATACCCATACAGATACCTACATATATCGTAGTACCCTACTATTTGTAATAGTATATGCTACTTTGAAGACGAGATTGTTCGTTCTGGGGAATTTAAGTTGGGAAATGGGGAAAAGTGCTGAAAGGGCCTGAAGTTTTAGAATTGAACCCTTTTGAAACGATTCTGGTGAAATAGAGATGATCAGGCCATGGCTTACGCCCACCTATTTATAATGCTTTACAATGAGACAGATAAGTTTGAATTGGAATATCGAACTCAGGAGGAGGAGGAGGATGAAATCCTCAGTGTGCACTTTAGAAAATTAACTGTTTTTAATGCATTCTTTTCAATGCAAATCATTTTGTAAATTCTGAAAAATGCATGTAAAATATCTTAAAAAATAAGCAAACGAGAGAAACTTAATTGGTACAAGCAAATGGCCCATACCATTTATTTCTGCTTAATTTCTCCAATGATTAAGTGATTTTTTACTCCATTTGGAATGTGCAACCGGCTGGGAATTAGGGTTCTTTTATCGTCCAAAAAACGAGAAAAAGAATTGTGCAGTATAATTACCCATTAGGAAAGTTGGAGCAAATGAGAAGTTAATGACATTGTTAGGGAATAAGGCGAGCGATGAGCAGTAAAGATCTACCCTCAAGATTTAATCTATTGTATTTGGAAGAAAGGCTCCTTTCAGGATCAGTTCACTTTCCCCAGGTCTTAATAGTCGAATTGCAACTCTTTTTCCTCATATGGTCAACCACAAAGTATTGTGCTGATAAGAATAGTCAATGTGCAACTTGAATGACAAAAAATGGGAATATAATGCTACTTTGTGTGAATGGGAGATTGTGTGAGGAGAGAGAGGATCTTCAGGAAATGAAAAAAACTTTTGTGAAGTGGACAAAAAGACTTGTCTCTGACTTTCTCCTACTATTATTATTGAGAGAAATATCAGTAAATCCGCTTTTTGCCTTTACCGTAACTCTCATATACGGGAACTGTAGGTATATTACAATTTCTAAAAGATTGGGATTTTGGAAGATTGTGCAAATTTCCATTTTTCTAAGCCCTTAAGCTAGGGAGGCAATCATTGCCCGAGGGCCATCAAGGACCATGCACGTTTTTTCACTTTGACTTGACCTCTCACGTCCACCAAGTCCACGAAAATTTGATTCTCTCAGAAAAATGGCAAGGAGTGGAAGCCAAAATTCCTCGAGAGATATACAAGTAATACATATTGGCAGCGAGAGTAAGATTTTATTATTATCATCATTATTATCGTCGAGTTTCGGAGCAAAATGAAAGATCTTTTCATTTCATTTCATTTCCGAGCCAGAATATCGGCAGAGAAAGTCAGTGAAGCTTGCCTTCTCGAGCTCTCTCCTCTTTGCATCATCAAATTATAGATCTTGGTCACGTTCCCAAGTAGCTTGGGTAAGTAATTGGTATATCAGTAGAGATAAGCATTTGAAAGGAGGAGTTCTGTTTGAATGGAGATACGGGAATAGAGAGGAATGGAAAAGCACAACCCAAATGAAAGCGAAATGTCACTTTAACTTTTGCTTTACCCTCACCAAATTTGACGTGACAGATGCTTGACTCTCACTTGTACAAGCAAGGTGAATGGAATAGCTCGGATTCCAACCTCTTAACCGTCGTATACGCTCTCCCAGACATGGCCAATATATAACAGAGCAAATGGGGGAAGAGTCGCAAAATGTATAATAAAATAGATACAGCTACAGCTGAACTTGAACATTTCTACAATTTATATCAATATTCCTTGCTTATTATTCGGTTCGAGATCCCCCTTGGGGGTTGGGGGAATCCTTGCTCTAAATAGGGATGTGAACGACGGTAGGTAAATAAATAAATCCTCGCCATATGCTGCTCCACTCTCGTTTAAATCTCGTCAATAAATAAACATGTGCGAAATAACTAGGAACTGGGATGGGGATAAAATAAAGAGGATTAAGTGCCTCGGACACACCTGACTTTCCTTTTAAGCGAGGTATGCTTTTTATAGGTATATGGCTATTCATTATTTTTAAATGAGGGATCTCTTTCAAAATAAAATTTTATGGAAATTACATTCTTCTTCCTACATACCTACTTTCTTTATGAGATTTCCCATTGGAGCTCCTTTTGGACTCTCATTTCACGCTACCTCTTTAATATAATGATGGGGCTCCGCTTCGAGCCCCAGAGTGTACTTTAATTGAAATGCAGATCACAGAAAGCTCGGAAAAAACTAATAACTCGGAAATGGTTTAATTCAAACTTAGAGTCCTTAAAGTCAAGCTGGGGGGAAACACAGCCGGATAAGTCAATTAAACAAAAATAATTTCTTTTTTCATTTTTATGAACTTTTTGACTTTTTCCCTTTTTTGAGGGAGATCATCTGCTACCTCCACTTTTTATTACTTTGAGAGGTACTCACTAATACTCTTCGGAAGAAACCTAACCTCGGACTCGAGGTAAATTGGATTACAAAGTAAAAAGACGGATGAAAACTTTTACGATTCCTGAAAATAAGATTTTAACTTTGTTCAATTTGAGGAATTGGTAGAGCGAGAAATGAACCAAATTATTGTCCATGGATGAAAGATAATCTGATTTTTCTTTGTAAGAGCTTACCAACACTTTCTTTTTTATCGTCAAACACAAGATTACAAATCTAGTATGATTGGGCGTTCGCAGAGTTAATTTATTTCTTGGAAAGGTGGGAGTTAGAGCAAAGAACAAAGAAATAAAGATGAAGATAAAACACAGTGTGCTACTATAAAGCAGGCTTTCTTTAAGTACTTTCTCTCGCAGTCTAAAGAGAAAGCATCATTTCACCCCTGTTAAGTCCAAACTTCTTAAATCTTCATCCAGCTTATGTACTTGTTTTCCAGTAAATCCAACTCTTGCTCGGAAGTAGGAGCTCGTCAGCTCCGGGTTCAAGTTGTCTTTTTACTCCCAAGTGATTTTCCATGTTTGCCCGAAATGCATTTCAAAGTGAGCTAGCTCTGTCATCTTTCAAATGTCTGAATCGATCAACCCGTCCATCTCCATAAAGGCCCCGAAGAGGATTTGAATTTGAGGGGGAGGAGAAAGAAGACTCAACCCAGACTTACTATTTTCAAAATGCTACTTACGCGAGTTCAAACTGGAGGAATTTCTCTTTAAAGGTGAAATTCTCGTGCTTTAAAAAAATATAGGATAAGAAGTGTGAACACCCCTACGAGAGCGAGTGTAGAAAATTGATCTCATAATAGAGTTTGAGCTGAGACAAGGCCAAATTTGATTTGAACTCTCCCATTTCTCTCTCACTCCCGCCGAGGGTGTTTCTTTCATTTGAGTGGAAACAAACTCTTCTACGTTCCTCGAGTCAGCCAGAGGGATGCTATTTTTGATATCACTTCTCCTTTTGCAATTCTTTCTTCGGAAATTGCGAAGAGTGAGGGGGAAAAGAACGGAAATGGAGTGATGAGGATTTCTTAAATCGGATTCCGTTTCTCCTACTTTTTGTTTTTTGCTCAAAAAAAATCTCCCATCCGGCCCCGACGAGATGAGCATTAGCATGCATAAGAAAGCAAGCATTTACATTATCCTCTCAAACATAATCTGATTTGCTATTTTATTTAAAAGAAAAGTCTTGCAAATTCCTTTCTTTTTCTTATTTTCACTTCAAATTAGCATATCTGAGGATGAGTCGTACTAGTACATTGCATATAAGTACGAGTATTACAAATGGAAAGAACTGATAACTATTTTTGTTTATGGAAATTCTAATAATCTAGTTGTAGTATACGCTTTTCAAATGAAATACAATTATTCAATTGCTCTTTGAATTACTCGTGGTAAATTTACATATTATGATGACTATTCCATTGAATAAACTTGCATCATCTTTCATTTTATCTCATTGTGGGGAAGAAAAAGGAAGGAGCCAAAGAAAAGATATGAGCGAAACTGTCAGACCCTGTACAAAGAGGAAATAATCTTCTTATGAACTTGGTTCGGCCTCGAGAGTTATAATACACTGACTTTACATTTAGATTCTTATCAAAATAGTAGTAGTAGAATGAGGCGATCGCAAAGATTAGAAGAATAAAGGAAATAAGGTTTTTGAGACTTTGCTGTAGTTGAGAATATATGATACTTATATCATATACCTAGAGCATATCGTATCCCCATTGAGCTACTTATTGTCAAATTCTTTACTTCTTTTGTGGTGGAGCTTTCGACTTTATTTTGGGCGATAATATATCATATTTTCCAAATACTTGTATGTATTCCGAGTACGATATATCAGAATGGCCCTTGGATTGAATGTATTTTACTCAAGTCAGAATTCAAGCCTACAATAGCTCCAAGCTTTACTGTGGATTCCAAATTGGGAAGAATATGAGAGCTGGGAAGTCGGGAGATTTAGAGAAATGTACAGAATAAAATCATCTTCTGGAGATGAAAAGTCT
>JAAZTK010000268.1:0-24320 GCA_036507255.1 Megalothorax incertus | reverse complement strand
TTGTGTATTATTCTTTTTGTCATGCCCATGGTCAAATAAAAATTGACCAATGTAATTCGCGTCCTAATTCCTAGATGGCGAACAAAGATTTTGAGGTCCTGAGTTCAATGCTCACTGGGGACTAAATTATTTTTTATCTGGTTCACTTCCGATTGACCTACGTGGAGCTAAAGCACGTGCGTAGCACGGGCCTTTTATCTAGTATAATATATGTAAGGACTGGGTACAATTATTTCTCAAAAAATCACCCTTTTGTACAGAATTTGAATTGAGAATTGAGAACTTGAGAATTGTCCGTCCCCCGGTTAATACAATATTATTTTAATTTAATTCAAAATTTTTATTAGCATTTCCTTTTTTAATTAATTAATAAAATATATATACATCTTATTTTAAAGCATGTACAATAGGTCAATTGTAAAGGTCACCATTAATAAAAAGTTAAAAACATTAAAATGGCTAGGAGTAGGATGGTACATATTAATACAATATTATGCGTAATGTATTAGGTATAATTTGTAGTTATATTGTATTTTATATGGGGTTTCAAAAAATAAGGGTCTTGAAATTTAAAAAGTATTAGAATTTATGCAAAATGGATCTTTCTTATATTAAATTGAAAGAATTTAATTATCTTCTTTTTTGAGGTCATCCTTGGGGTCATTCTGGACATTATTCAGGTCATTGAGAGTGTGGACAATGGACTCGTATGGCGGAGGAGGTAGCTCCTGAAGATCCGCGGGATCATTTGGCGCTTGAGGGACGCTTTCTGACCCTCTTGGGAGGGTTGTTGACCTGTCATAGTCGGGTGGAGGGTCATGTTCAGGGGGCCTGGACGAATTGGCTTCCGCTCGATTTCTTGCAATTATTTCATTGACAATTTCCAGGCTTAATTGATTCACGGCCTGATTCATCCTCCGTGTCTGCTGCCAATGGCGGCGTCTCGATGGTCTTACGAGTCCAAGGCACCTACCCCTCCCCCTTGAAGGAGGAAGGCCTTCAACAAACCCAAGGTGGTTGAAATCCCGGAAATCATAGCGTCGATTCCGGCTATCCCAAATTGAATTACTGAATATCAAGTGGGAAAAATGATGCCAATTTAATTTTTGACCTTTAAATAAATTCTAAAATGACATCTTACCTTGCAGCCTCGTGTGTGGCCCGTAAAAAGCGGTAAAAGATTAAGAATAGGAGAATAAATCCGTAAAAGAGGATTATAAATCTGCAATTAAAAAAGTTGACTATTAAAGACAAGATTTGAGGTAATTTAGCACTTGAAATAATGCAGTTTTTTAAATTTACACTACATTACATTACAAATATATGCTAATTGCAAATTACTTTAATTTCGCAAACCCACTAATAAAATAATTTATTAACCTGAGAGGATTGTCACGCCAAACTTCGCCTTGAAGGTCATGTCCAGACCCGACAGTATTATATCTGCTCCTCGGATTAAATTCGTAATCCATATTTTTAACCAGATGGGCGTTTAAAAATGTCCATTTTATTTAAAATTTAATTTGCGAATTATCTTTGGACTAGAATAGTATCAACAAAATATATGTATTGGTATATAGGATAAAAGTTAGCGGATTGGCCATCGATCGGAGCCGAGGGGATCCGGAAAGATTCCGGAAATGCAGAAAGATCGGGCAAAATCGGGGAATTTAAGACTTGGGAAGGATTTTTTGGACCAATTAATTTACACTTGCATTTGAATTTTATTAAAACCAAGTTAAATTACTTTTTTTAACAGAATTTCATTTTTTAATGACTCTTTGTCATTTCAAATTAACCTGGACTTACGGGGATATACAATACCGATGATCTTATAAGTTTTAATATAAAATATACATAGATGCGATCAATTTACTCAAACTACATGAGGGCATTCAAGAAATTGACCACGGTATTTCTGAAGAGTTCAGGGCACTCTACTTGTGGCCAGTGACCAGATTCTGGTAATGTGACGAGTTCCGCTTGGGGGAAAGATGCATTTGTCCTTGGCCAAGTGGCATCCGGTACATAATTGGACTGTTTTGCAAAATTATATTAATAGTAGGTAGAAAAACATTAATAAAAAGCGTACCTTTCCACCACGAATGAATAGGGTGGGGCCCTTAAAAGGAGTTTGGAAAAGTGCTGGGTCAATGCCTCCAAAATTATTGCCAATATTGTCTGCCAAAGCTTTAAGGTTGGGCTTCCAGTAGCAATTGTGATTCCCCGCATCATGAGCCAAGTTACCCATAAGGAACATCATGACGATATCATTCTTTTGAAAAAAATCAAGGTCAAGGTGAAAGATAATGAGGTCAATTGAGGGTATTTCTTACCACTTGAAGGTCCCTTAATATTTCAGCTAAAAAAATAGGATTGATCTCTTTTAAGCTGGGTCGCATTTTAAAGGTCAATGTCACCTGCGAATTTCCTAGCTTCCGAATAGCTCCATTCCGGGTCGAATTTAATAGACAATAAAGCATTTATATACCCTGTAAAATATAAATTATTTATGATTCTAAAAAATTAATAAATGGCCTGACCTTGCATGACCCCAGCAGCATCCCCTTGAAGCTCATTATACGGGGTAACGTCAATCACAATCAGCTTCTGTTTGAAAAATTATTTAAAAATATGAGTTCGGGATTATATTGTTTTAAATTAAATAATTAACGACCTCAATGTATTGAGGGTACTTGAGAGCAAAGTTCATGACTGCCCTCCCCCCTAAGGAATGGCCCATAAGAGAGAATTTTTTGATCCCAAGGGTGTTTGCTAAAAGTAAAATATCCTCCTTCATCGCAGAATAGGTCATAGTTGAAACATGTGGACTGAATGTGGTTCAATTAAGGTCATAATTAAGTAGTATATTCATCAGTATACCTTGACCCATGATTCCTCAGGTCAAATGCGATTGTTCTTCGATTGGTATCTCTGCTAATCCCCTTTGACATGGTCTTCCAGTTAGTTTTGGAGCCTAATCTATAGTATATAAGTAAGCCATTAAGTTTTAAGGCATTTTAATTAAAGGTAATTAATTTTAATTTACAGGCCATGGGCTATTAGGAATGGGTGTTTGATAGGGGGTGAAACTTTATCAATGGCTAGTGGGACAGGCTCTTGTCCATCAGGATCTGATGATCTAGAAAAAATATAAAATGTCAAAGCCCATCCCAAAATTCACAATAATCAAATTAAGGGACAAAACTGAAATCTAAGTCCAAGGATTGACGTCGGAGTGAAGCATTTTTTGAATTTTGTGTTGACAAAAAAGCACCCTTGGAAGATTGGAGCCTTCATGGCGAGGAAGCTACTCCTTTTGATGACCCGGATCAAATGTCAAAATCAATTGATTTTTGTTGAAGCACAATTTCTTATTCGGAATGACCATTCTTTGGCATTTCCAAGAGGATTTCAAAGGGGAATTTTGTGACATCAAAAGAGTTAGATCAAATTATTGTAAAATTCGCAAATCTCAAAATTCTCAGTATATTAAATCCTGAAAAATGGATAAGGGCGATCCCAGGGATGACCGGAAGCGGCCTAGGGATGACGATGAGGATCAAGTTTTTAAATTTGAAGGGGAGATCCTCAAATCCCCTCTAGACAAAAAGGAGTATGCACTCGTGGAGCTTCCAAATGGTCTTAAGGTTATGTGCATCTCGGATGTCTCAAATGGAGATGATGTCAACGCCATCTTTGAATTCAACCCGGCCACGAATGCCTTCAAGGTCATTGAAGAATTCAATTCAGCCCATTCCGAAATGACGTCTCCAGATGCTGCAGGCCCTGTCATTGACAAAGCTCCCAAGAAGGTCATGACGGTGCCAAGCGGACGGGAGACCAAAATCCTCAAGGTTGATCAAGAATTTGAAGAGAATGCAAAGGGTGTCCTCGCAATTTCCGTGAGCGCTGGACACACGTCAGATCCGGATGGATATCCAGGGATGGCACACCTCACGGAGCATGCTGTCTTTCTTGGGTCCAAAAATTATCCAGAGCCTGATGGCATTTTCCGTGAATTGTATGAGGGGGAGGTTGACGATGATGGCTTAGATTCTGATGACCAGTCAAAATCCTTTCTCAATGCACATACTAGTGTTGACGAGACCACATACTTCCTTGAGACTCCTTTGAATAAATTCAATAAGTATTTATCTTAATTTTAAATTGAATCTAAAAGTAAACCTTACAACTTCCTTAATACAATTGTAATTAGTAATTACTAATAATGAAATAATGAGCAGGTGTGCTGCCTACTACTGTGACCTCCTAACCAGGCCCACCTTTGATGAGGAATTTGTTACGAGGGAAGTCAATGCCGTTAATGCCGAGTATACCCTCCGGTTAAACAATGATGCGATCCGAGCCTTGTCCATCTTGAAATACCTTTCCAAAGTCGGGCATCCTTACGCAAAATTTGGCTGCGGAAACGATTCAACATTGGACAAACCCGGTCTCGTGACAGCCCTCCGGGAATTCAAGAATCAAAACTACTATGCCGAGAATATGGCCGCAGTCATTGTCGCTCCATGGACCATCAAGAAGATTGCCGCTTTTGCTAATGTTCATTTGGGCGAAATCCCATCTGCCAAGGTCAAAGATCAACTCGCTCCTACGGAGGGCCTTGTAAATAAGTGGGGACGAGGAATGCCATTTGAATTTCCTGGCCGGTAATAGTTGAAATGATAACTTTTTTTTACTTAGAATTTGATTTGACATTAATGACCTTTAATTCTATTTAATATCCAGGTTTAACAAAGTCATCCGGGTCACTCCGATTTATGAAAACGAAGATATGAGCCTAACATGGGCCCTTCCAAAGGAATTTGGGAAAGACTTTGGAGGAAGGTCATTGGAATTCCTGGAAATTCTTTTCCAAGTCCATTCAAAAGGTCATTTTTTCAATTTTGTGCTATTTTGAAAATTAACCTTGCCCCTGTAGGGAGTGGATTGGTCAAGGTACTCAAGTCTGATGGTTTAATCACCTACCTGTATTGTGCTGTGAACTATTGGCATTACATGAAGAATGAATTCTTTGTGGTATTTGGAATTAATATCGGAATGACTCCGCTGGGGCTCCAAAATTGGCCGAAAGTCGTGTCAAGGGTGGCTCAGGTCATGTCAAGAATTGAACAAAGTATGAGCCAACCTCAGAACTCTGTCATGGAACTCTTTGGCAAGTGGAGGCAGTACAAGATGGACTTATTTCATTATAACCGGACGAGTTTGGACTCTAGCGAGGCTGGAGAGTTAAGCTATGCCCTTCACCCGATCCCTTCGAAAGAGATTCCCTTGAAAGAGCTCATCTCACACCACCAAACTATCAAGGCTCTCAATTTGGACACTTTGCGAAGAGCCCTTGGTCACCTCACGATTGATAGGGCCAATATTCTACTCATGTCACGCTCTTTTTCAATGTCTCAAATGCATCCTGAGACGCTTGACACGGAGCCATTTTATAATGTGACATTTTCATCTGTTGCCACTCCTCTGGAGCTATTTTCTACCATTTCTCCTTTGATTTACAATCTCCCCGAGGTCTACGGATCATCAGGGGTCATCACATGTCCTGACAATTATGAATTGCCATCCGCCAATTTTACTTTGATGGATCCGGATCGCATCTTTTTGCGGATTTATCGCTTTCAAGTAAATTGGCTCTTCAAATTCGTTGACTCTGACCTTTCATTAATTAATTAAACCTCAAACAGTGCCAGAGGGGGGTGATACCTGTCACGTTGTGTCAGATCTTCTTCTCATCCGACATTCTCGCACAACCTTCGCCGACCACCGAAGCTGGCTTGTTCCTTTGGACTGCCATCTTAAATTCGAACCTAAATGACAGCGACCCTGTGATATTTGACCCATTTTACACCGTCCACTTTGGGGTAGGCCATGGAGCTATTGGATTGATTTTTCAAGTGAGCACGGAAAACCTTGTGATATCAAGGGGTCTAGCCAGAGCGATTAATCTCTTCAGCGGCGTCGAGAAAAGCATCACCGAGAGCGCGTTTGAGGATATCCGAAGGCTGATCCTATCAAGGGCCAACAATATACTCTTGGATGGACCGAGGCTCGCCCGTGACCTTCAGAATGCAGTCCTCCTTGAGGATTATGCGAGTACCCTTCAATTGGTTCAAGAGCTGGAAGGTGACCTCGCAAAAAAAGCCTTCAAAATTCATTTGATTTTAATTTAAACCGCAAATAGGATTTACATTTGGAGCCTTCAAAGGATTTGTTCAAAAGTTCCGTGAGAGGATGCATATTGGCGGCAACATCCTCGGTTGCATCCCCCAAGGGTTCTCACTCGAGATTTTGGAGTCACTTAAAGCAATTCCCTTCAGCCCTCTGACTCTTTCGAAGAAACTCTACCATTCTAAGGAGCTTCCTCTTGGGGTGAGCAATGTCTGGGTCCCATCGAGGAACCTTCTCGACCAAAATTCCACCACCGCTAATTTTTATAGCTTTGGGAGTGACGGGGACGCTTGTCATATGATTGGACGCCGAATGTCCAGGGAAGCATTTCTTCAACTTCGGTAGGACCTTCATCTGACTTTCAATCTTAACCTTAATCTCAAAATTACACCAAATTAGGGCCAAGGAACAATTGGGGTATTTTGTTAACCTCTATGTTGAAGAGAATTTCGGATCTTTTGGGATTAACATCACCATAATCTATCCTACTGCCAAATTCAGCCCTGCCTTCATTGATGGGCGGATTGACGCCTTCCTGGTGGACTTTTACCAAAACCATGTCCAAGGGGCTACGAATGAGGGTTTCAAAAGTGCTTACCAAAAGTTTCTCCTACCAAATCCTGAACACTTTCGAAAGCTCAGCATCCATGTCACGGGATATGACCCTAAAGCACCGAAAAAGTAAGATAAATTGAAGCTTGGCATCACTTTGAATTTGTAAAATGCAAATTATTGACTAGGCCGGAGGAAAATAATAATGGGAATTGTTCATCGGTGGACCCTTCCAAACTGGAATTCTTTCATGATGATATGATCAATGTCAGGGACCGCCTCAGGAATCTTGAGAACCCTTTCGCAGCCCCTACCTTATTGGAGAAAAAGATGCATGAAACGTACGTCAAAAAGTGTGGCTTTTGAATCTTCCGGTGCCCTAAAATTCAATTGTAAAACACTCAATTCAAAATTTTTGTATTTGTATCTGTAACTGTAATTCGTAATGATCTTGACCTTTGACACCTTAAATAAATCCCAAAATTCTCAGTAAAAAAGCAAAAAAAACCGTTCCAAAAAGACGCTTTTAAAAACCTCGAATAAAACTTTTCCATTAAATAAAAATTATGGAATAAATTGACCAGAGTCCCGTTACAGCACCTCTTCCAGCCTCACAATTAATTATTGGCCCAATTAAATATTTTTAATTATCAAAAAAACGTTTTAAAAAACAATTATTTTAGGCAAGTGCAGAGATTTAGGCCATTGCATTGGCTGGATTTATCCTCACTTGAAATTCATCCTCAGCAATTTTTGGGAAAGTCCCCAGTCCCAACTCCCAACTTCCTGTTCCATTTTTGTGGCCAATTACTGACCCAATTATCTTTAAAAAAAAGTGGCGACAAATCCTCTCAAGAACCTCGCGGACGCTTTTGCCAAATCCACCCAATTACCCAAAGTTCCAAACGGCTTGCAATTAGTAATTTACAATTGCCATTTAAATTTTGTCGCAATAATAATCCCACTCCACATCATGTTCAATTTCTAAATAAATTGGCAATTGCCTAATAAATTGGATTTTTGGACATATTGGTAAGTATATCACGAAATTAATTACATGTCTAGCTGCAATAATTATTATTGCTAAAAATTCTAAAATTCAAGTTGTAATTGGTTTGCATTAATTAATGGTTTTTTTATTTTTCAGGGCGAGGGCCTAAGCTTGAGGTCGTCTTTACCAGACAATTGACCCAATTGCCTGCCATCAACTTGGATTAATTAGTGGCCATCTAACTCCTCTACATCACCAAATTAAGCAGTATTATTTGAATTATTAAAAAGTGTAAATTCAAAAACTAAAAGTGTAAAAAAATCCGTGTCATTTTTAGCCACATTTGTTTTATTTATGAATGATTAATAATTAATGTCGTTGTGTTCATTGTTATAATGGTGTAAAATAACAATTAATCAGAAGAAAGTGGAGTGACAATAATGCTAGTGTGTACAGCTTAAAACCATCTTTTTCTTCCGAGCTGAGGATTCTACATTTCTACCTACTCGAAACAATTTGGTTAGTCATCGACTCATCATTTAATTCTTATTAAAATTAATTCAATTTCTCGATAACTAATTAATTATTATTTACAATACGTAGTATACGTGTAGCATATGCCCGTGGAGGAATCCCATTTAAATTCAATGTCAGAAATTCAGAATTCGATCAAACTCCCTGATTTTTCTCGAATTTATTGACATTCAAGAATATACCTCCTCCGCTAATTAACCAATCGAATCGATAAAATCAATTAATCCCCAGTTAAATCAATTACATTTGACACATTTTGATTAATTATCTTGCCAAATTATCCACAAAATACTCTAACCACGACACGTGACATTTTTGTGGTTTGTTATTGTTTTTCGTTTAAATACAAATTCCTCCAGTTCATTAAACTTTTAAAGAAATTAATTAATGCATTGAAAGGACTCTGAATTAATTATATAAATGTTTATGCATTAATAGATCCCTCAAATGTTGGGTTCTCGCGTTGTTCGTGGTCCAGATTGGTAAGTTTTAATTTCCAAAATGAATAAATGAATTTATTAAACCTAATTTAATTTTAATTAGGAAATGGGGTACGCAAGATAATGGAGAAGGTCATGTTGGTACAATTGTGGAAGTAGGGAAGGCAGGATCAACATCCTCTCCAGAAAAAACGGTCGTAGTTCAATGGGACACTGGCTCAAGGACAAATTATCGAGTAGGATATCAAGATGCATACGACCTCCGCCTCTGGGACAATGCCCCCGCGGGGATTCACTTTCAAAATGTTATATGTGATGGATGTAAAGACCATGGTGTGGCTGGGATGTTATACAAATGTCTTCGATGCGTAGACTTTGACCTTTGCTCCATTTGTTATATGAATGATATCCATGATCTAGACCATCCTTTCCTCAGATTTGAGAGCCCCAATATTGCTGGAGTTGAACTACCCCCAAGGGAAGGGAGCCCCAAGATCGTTTCAAAAGGCATCTTTTCCGGAAGTAGAATATCAAGGGGTCCTGACTGGGATTGGGGAGACCAGGATATGTCAGATGGGTTCGTTTTTTACCTAAATTCATTCAATTTCATATTTAAATCATATTTAAATTTTTAAATTGCAGTAAAAAGTGCGTGGGCCGCGTTGTGGACATTCGAGGATGGGATTCTGAGTCTGGACGTTCCGTGGCCAATGTGGTATGGGCTGGAGGTTCCACAAATGTGTATAGATTAGGTCATAAAGGTAAAGTCGACCTGAAATGTGTTCAACCATCCTCTGGTGGCTCCTACTATCCTCAGCATCTACCTATTATAGGTAAGCCTAATGTAACTAGAGCAAAAAATGAAGTTTCTAATGACTTTTTGGCAAAACGTATACAAAACGTATACAAGTTCAAATTAGTTCATATAAATCTTGATTTTTACAATGGTTTAAATAAGAATTGACAAAATTAACCTCCAAATTGACTAATATAAATTATGATTTGAATATAGGGATGCCATCCGTGGTGAGAGCACCTCTCCCAGTTCCTCAAAGTTCTTCCGAAGGAGCTACTACATCATCATCATCCATTAGATTCATGGTAGGAGAGCGTGTTTGTGTGTCAGAGGAGAGGGCCAAGTTGAGGGATGCTCAGGAAGGTCATGGTGGGTATAATCCTCGTATGGCTGACTATATTGGGAAGAGGGGTGTAGTACATCGTGTCACAGATAAAGGGGATATACGTGTCCAATATGAAAATAATATACGATGGACTTTTAATCCGATTTGTGTATCTCGAATCAAATCATTTTCGATTGGGGATGGAGTCCTTGTGTCTGAGGATATGGTCAAAGTGAGGGAGTTGCAAAAAGGGCATGGGGAATGGGTAAGTTGATTGAATTTTAATTAATTTTAATTAAAAGTAATTAAATATGTCTTTAATTGGACGCAGGTTGAGCTAATGAAAGATATCTTGGGGAAGAGAGGGAAGGTGGTCAAGATTTACAGCGACAATGACCTTCGTATTAACTTTGGCTCAACGGATTGGACTATGAACCCGGTACAATATTAAAATAAAAATTAAATTGCATTTTAGTCTGAAATTACCATTTTAAAATAGGGCTGTGTTACTCTCGTGGCTCCTGCTGATCGGTCAGAGTCTAATAATTCAATGTATGCCACAACGCACACTAGATCACATCCTAATTGTAAGTCACAAATCGTTTTTTTGATTTAAAATCGAATTTTTTATTCTAAAACTTGAGTTTTTATTTTTTTTAATGATTTTTTTGATGTGTTTAACGCAGCTCAAGAGTCCAAGAATTTGACAGAGATGCTTCCAGCACTTATGGATCAGTTATCTACGAGTGAAACGTTTACAGTAGAAAGATTTGTTCGTGAAGCGGCTCAAGGGCGGGTTGAAAACGTTAGAATGATGCTTGGAAAGATGAAGGAACGGGTGAGTGTTATTGTTAATATATTGGACTTTTATTCAAAGTTCTTTAAAACGCAGATCAACGAGAAAAACAGCGGGAAAACTCCACTCCAAGTGGCAGGTCATCAAGGTCATGTGGAGATTGTTTCAATGCTGATTGGGGCAGGGGCTAGTCTAGAGGTGGCTGATGACGAGGGGGATGTAGCTCTTCATTATACGGCGTTTGGGAATCAACCTGGAGTAATGGAGATCCTCCTGAAAGCGGGTTCACTAGTCAATGCTGTCAATCGTGGTCAATGTAGTGCACTCCACGTGGCTGTGAATAAACAGTTCCTGGAATGTGTTAAGGTTCTCCTCAAATTCAAATGCAATGTCAATCTCCAGGATTCTTACGGAGATACAGCGTTGCACGATGCGATCGGAAAAGAGCACAAGGAGATCATAGACTGTTTAATCAATACTCCAGGGGTGGATTTTACGCTGAAAAATAATCGTGGGTTTAATGTCATTCATCATAGCTCACTCAAAGGGAACCATTACGCTCTTGAGAAGCTCCTGGGGAAGGGTCGTGAGCTGGTGGATGTAAAAAAGGATGATGGATTCTCTGCACTGCATCTGGCATGTCTCAATGGACATTGGGGAGTGGCAAAGGCGCTCCTAGAGGAGGGAGGAGCTCAGATTGACATTAGGAATAATAGGAAACAAACGCCACTCGCTCTAGCCGTGTCGCAAGGGTATTCAGGGCTTGTGGAATACCTAATTGGGAAGGGGGCGGCCGTAGGATCTGAGGATGAGGATGGTATGTTCATTTAAATGCATTTCTTTGATAGTTTGAAGCTTGAAATTCAATAGAATTTGATTTAAAACTATTTTTAAAAATTCACAGGCGATACACCCCTCATGGTATGCTTGCAGAAGCATTTCGAGACCTCTCCAGGCCAGAATCCACTCTCTACAGTCACTCCTAATGCTTCACAAGAGTTAAGAAAGGTTGACAATGCTCCACTAATAGCTGAGGTACGTGGTTAAGTACATATTTGTGGCTAATTAATTTTAGTATGTGGTTTTACGACTTGAAATTTAGATTTGTACCAATCTCCTCTCTCGAGGATGGTCTGAAGGTGACGGAGACCTCGGTGGGTCAATGCTCGCATGCTTCCTCGTCCGCTCTGGGGCTGACCTCACCAAAAAGAACCGTAGAGGTGTCTGTGGACTTGACCTCATCAAAAGCGAAAGGCTAAAAGAAACCCTCGCGTATTACCTCCGCCTTCGAGCTCCATCTCACCCTCCTCACCGGCCCAAAGAAGGAGAACACAGGCACAAACCTCCATCAGTTCCACTCCCTCCTCTTCCAAACACATCCTCCTCTCACCCTGGACCCTCCGAGTGCATGTTATGTTCCGAGTTGTTGGACCTCGTCACTTTTGAGCCCTGTCATCATACCGTAGTATGCGAAGGTAAGGCTTTTAACGTTGGATTATCATTAAAAAATGTTTTAAAACGTTTATTTTTCATTTAGAATGCTGCGTTCGCATGAAAAAATGTGTCAAATGTCAGTCCGTGATTGTTAAAAAGATTTCGGGAGGAGGGCGTCCCGTTAGACCACCCAACCAGGCCCCCTCCGAGAGGGATAGACTTCGTTATCTGGAGCACAAATTCGCCGAGATTGAAGAGACATACTGTTGTGGGATTTGCATGGAACGCCGTAGAAGCGTAGCCTTCCTTTGCGGTACATGGGGCTTGCGAGAGATGTTCAGAAGCCCTCAAATCCTGTCATATGTGTAGATCCCCAATTACTCAAAAGATTAATTTATATTAGGTTTATTTAAAAATGAAATTAGCACGAAACAAAATAGTGTAAAATTTTAAAACCAAAGTCTTAAATCTACCAATCTTTTTTCTTCTTCAAAGTCGAAATAAACCCTTGAAATTAGGCCTATAATCTTAAGATCTTGTAATTCTTTAGGCGTAATCTTTTTAATACTCGAAAGTCGAATCATCCGTAATTCGCAACTATAAAAAAAGACTTTTTAAAAAATTTAAAATAGATTACAAAAAAGTAATTTTAATTAAAAACGTTAAAAACGTTTTAAAAGCGTCGATCAGATTAGACTAATTTGCTCAATATGATATTCAGCTATTTTGTAGGGGTATTTGTGTGTTCTTTGATCTTTCTCAAGCTATATTTTCGACTGCTATTATTACTACATTTGCATACTAATACAAGTGTCAATTCATTTAAGATTCAATTCAATCAGATTCTAATCATATTTTAATTATTAATTAATTGAGTATTAAAATAGGTCTAAAAGTTATTTTATTTCAAGGTCAGAAATATCAAAATAATTTACACCAAAGACGAGTGAGCAATTTCTACAATATTGCAATCATGCAATAAGACTTATGTATATGCTATTGTATAGTAAAATTAATAAGAGCAGTTTAAATAATTTAAAATTCATGTAAAATGTGTAATTAATATATTATACTTATCAATATCACACCTTACAATAATTAGGGCTAAAAAAGTCCAACGGCCTTAACACTGTCATGATTTTGTACGTACAATAAGTGCTACTCGGAATACAAGTGAAATAAACGCATATAAACAATTTTAAATTGGATTTATTAAACTTTTTTTTTTATAAAAATTAAATTAGGAATTATTTTTAGCTTGCTTAATTTCGTTGCTGAGAATGTCTTTAAGGTTCTTTTTGAAATTCCTTTCTTGCCAATACTCAATATTCTTATCCTGGATTATTTTAGCCACTTTCCTTGGGTATGCCACCTTTGTACGTGGATCTTCCATCGAGAGCCATCCTACAGGAACGAGATAATTACCAGATTCTCCAACAGCGGATGCAACTCTGCGTTTTTTATAGAAATTAATGATTTTACAGGCTTCTTTTTAATTTTAAATACAAACCCTAGGCCATCCTCAGCAGTGGACATAATAAAATCCCCTTCAGAGATCCCTACAACCCTCGCAAGGACGACATCACCCAGACCAAAGCTTTTGACAATTTCAAATAAATCCCTTTGAACTGGAGAAATATATTCACGGCGGATGATACCACGAATACCCTCCTTTAGACGTTGACCCTTGACATGTGTAATAAGGCAGCGAGCTAGGCGGTCTGTACGGGAAATTACCTAAAAAAACAATTGTTTTCAAAAATTAAAATAGAATTTTAAATTAATTAAACATTGCAATTTAATTTTACTGTGCAAGTGACGACTGCTCCCACGTAGGGGGCTACAAATGGAGGTGAGCCATCCTTCCTTTTGATAGAGACCACCGTTAGCTAAATACCAAAAAATGTGTTAATTAATATAGATAAATTGATTTAAAATTTAAAATTCATTACCTCTTGATCCGAATATTCTTGGACAGAATATATAACCCGCAATGGAAGCATATAGGGAGGAACCAAATTCATAAGCACCCTCACCAGCCTCGTAGTACTCATTCGCTATGCAAATCTTCTCACCTGACATGTACCACAATTAATTAATTAGATCGAGAGAGTATTAATTGAATTAATTAAAAATGTACCAGGCATGACAAAATTATTAATTTTGATGAGGGGCTTCTCCCTCTCTTTCTGGTCCTTTTTGAGGACCGGAAGTCCCTCCTCCGCGTCAATCTCCCACTCCTCGTACATTCTGAACAGGTAAATAGTTTAAAACTAATTAGTTGAGGTCAATTTAATTAGATTTAATTAGATTTTGAATACGAATTCTTGATTTTTGTGAGAAGATTTCAAATGGAAAAAATGCCGCAAATTCGGGCAGGATTTATGGATTCTTGAGAAAAAATTGACCTCAAAATCGGGGTCAAACTTCTGTACGACAATGCGGAAAAATGCTCAAAATGCTCTAATTAAATAAAGAAATGTGCATTTTATATTATTTAATAATTTAGAAGGTATATTTTAATTTGTTTTATTTTTAATTAAAATTAAAAGATTATTCCCAATTTATTTCAAAAAATCAATAAAAATACAATTTGACCGTGACCTTTGACCTGAATAGGATGTGATTGCAATTAATTATGTCTTAAAATGTCTTTATAACTTGTTTAGAATTAATTAGGATAATTGGATCAGCTTTCTGCGTCGCCTCCCTCTGGAATCTTGACCTTTTCTTTCGCGGGTTCCTCTTTGGTTGGATCTTCATTAGCTTTTGATGCGTCCAGTTCATCTTCACCACCCTTCCCCTTTTTCTTTTGCTCTGCGAGTGACCTTTCGTATTGTTCCTTAAGGAATTGATCATGTTTCTCCTTTAGAACACGCTGATATTCATCTTGAAGAGGACTAGGTTTCAAAAAAATATTTAATAGAGTATTTGAACGCTTTTGATAAATTATCTAATTATGGAGCATACTTTGACATAAACGCTGCCAGCCCGGTAATCAACTCCTCAGGAGCTTCTGTCAGCGAGGAGAGGCATTCATCCTGTGCTTGAGACGCCGCAGCAGCGCATTTCTTCAAATGTTGGCAAATCTCAGCGGTTGAGAGAAATTCCAGAGTACTTGGAGGTCCTCCTGCAGCCTTTTTCGCCTTATTTGTGGTCAGAGTGACCTTTTCCTCTTCAGACTCGGAGGAGGAGCCACCCTGTTGCTGCTTATCCCTTTTTCCTGCCAGGTATTTCTGCAATTACAAAAAATGCACGAGTTATATGTATGCTAAATGGCTTCAATTTCAAAATACCTTTTTTGTAGACTTTGTTTTGGTCTCTCTCCCTTGGGCACCTCCACCAGTCTTCCCTCCAGCCGCTCTCTTTCTCCTCTCGTCTTTCTGCAATCATTTATAAAAATTAAATTCAAAAATACACCAAGAAATATAATTCTTTTTACTTTGTTGCTCCTTGAATCTGTGGCTTTGCTCAATTCTGCTTGCAATGCTCTCTTTTCAGCATTCCTGATCTCGTTCAACAGTTGCACATAACGTCCAGACTCGATATCCTATGTTTAGTTAATTAAAACAATCAATAAATTAATTTGAAAATGTAATAAGCGAACCTGTTTTGATTTTTCCTCCATCATTGGGGTAAAAAGTGTGCTTTTAAGGGTGCGAATGAGCTTCATAGACATTATCAGGGATCCCCCAAACACTTTAGCACCTTCCTTTTCAAGAAAACTCTCGAGTTGCTCGATGAGGAGCAACTTGATATCCTTTTCACTCACGCTCATCGGCAGTAGAGTGTTTATATCCACCCAACCAGGGCTTACAAGGCTCTCTTCGATTGATTCTTTCACCTAAATCATTTAAAAAAAATAAAAACGTTCCAAAATGCTTAAAAATGAGACAAACTTGATTAAAAAGCGACTCCCCGAGGCAGTAGCTCTTGAGGAAAACGAGCTTCTGCTCTGGAAACCTCTTGAGGACGAATGACCTTGGGTCAGCCACCCCAAGAAGCCTTCCAGCCGCATCCAGGTCAATATATCCATTTCCCCGCATGAATCCATCTACCCACTCGTTCTGAGCTCGGTTAAAAGAGCTTGGATTGAAATACCCTGCCAAAGATCGGTTGCTGCTCCCTCCAGAAAGGATACCATCGATTCTCTTTGAAGATATCAGCTTGTTTATGATAGCTAGAATTTGAATACATTGTTTTACATTGGGAGATCATACAAATTAAATGTACTACAAATTACAATATATAAGCTTAGGTGGGATAGATCCACTCCGATCCGTTACAATGTGACCAAGAGGGGTAGGTTTTGTGATGGCAGAGAGGACTCCCCTCAGCCTACAAGTAATCCTCCTCACGTAAGCATCCGTATAGATAAGGGTAGGATCAGACTCATCAAAGACACCATTGGAAATGATTTTGCCCATCCTTCGCTCTACTTGAGCCTGGAGGAATTCGCCAGGAAGGTCAACCATCTTGGAGAGCTCCGAGAGAGATACAATCCCTTCTTGACTCAGCTTCTCATCCAGCTCTTCGCATAGATTGTCCAGATATCCTGCGGTGAGGATCTGACCCAGGACAGAAAAGTATGTCCCTCTCTCTGTCCTCACGAGCTCTTGAACACCCTTCTCAATTGCTTGATGTGATACATTGAGACTCTGGGAGAGTTCAACAAGACTCAGCCGCCCTGCAATTACATTAAATTTTAATTGGGTAATTAAATTAATTTCAAGAGAGCTACCTCCATGAAGATACACTTCATCTTGGATCTCTTTAAGGACCTGTTGCGGTGTCACATATTCCTTTCCATCTGTTTTTAAAGGAAATGTGTTTTAATTGCTTCGAATTTAAATATAAAATCTTACCGGAAGTGAATACAACATCAATGAGCTTGAGCTCGAGTAATTTGTTGACAATCTCGATGCAATTCTTCTCGGTTAATCTAAAAACATTGTTTAAAATGAATTTCAAAATCACTTAAATTAAGAAATTTAGGAAATTACGAGATAATTAAATTGATAAAAGTTGAGGAATCTTTACCTTTGAGAGGCTGACGTTAATTGTGCTGAAATAAATTAGATTTAATATTAATTAGACCAGTTTAATTGAAGTGTATTTAAAAATTCAGAATAATTTGAATTCTTAAATTGGAAATCTTTAAAATTTTTAAAATCTTAGTTTAAAATAGAGCTGAATTACCTCTCTGAAAGTCAGCAGCCAATCTCTTGACCTCCTCCCAATCTGCGGTTGACATCGTCCGGGGTAAAATTCGTTAATTAGCCGCTAATTAAATGGAATAATTAAAAAAATATGTTCCAGATTGGATTTTATTTTTTTAAATCAAACTTTCAAGATCTGAATTTCCTATACGCCAGTTCTGCATTTAAACTTATTGGAATTTTGAGACTTGAAAATTAAATAAATCGAGATAAAAATAATACTTAAACTTTCTTTATTTAATTAACTTTGACTAGTTTAAATACTTAAATTCAGTTAATTAACTTATTTACAAGATATGTAATTAACAAATTAAAATATGAACCTCTGGAATCTCTGTAAAACTGGAATGCACTCATACTACTTGATCATAATCATATTAAATTCTTGTATGAATTGTATAGTAAAACAGTTCCTGGAATAAAAGAATAATGTAGTAATTAGGAATCTTCAATATTCATAATATTAGGATCCATTAAATGATATTTATAATAGGATCCATTTATAATGGGTTTGTAAGCAGATTAATTAATTATTGGTACATAATAAAATTAAAGAGTGGCCAATATCCTGGTAAATGAAAAGGCTGCGGCAACGAGAGTTTGTCCAACACCGTAAATAAATGCATAAAATGGTGACATTTGTATTGAGGAAGCCCTGTACACGAACGCTATTACTGAAAGTTAATCAAAATGAAAAATGTTAATTTAGGCCAATTTAAAACTTTTAATCCCAAGTACCTGCGCTAGTAATTAGACCAGAAAGAGCTTGAGATAATATGCCTAGCGTTAATACGAGGATGGGAAAGAATCTGAATTTAAAAAAAGACAATTATTGATTGATTTAACGTGTAATTAAATTATTAAAGAATAAACCAACTTTAAACCAACCTTCCAACACGGTGTTTTCGAAGAGTTGCAAATGAAATGAGGGCTGCAATTATGTGGATAAATATCGAGGAGAACAGGGCCCATAAAAAGACGTGCTGGAGCATTTCTGAAAGGTAAATGTCAATTAATTAAATATCAATTAAAAAGTAAAACACTCGAATCATAAATCTCAAAATTGTGTTGATTTGTTTTCATTTACCTCCAAAAGTGTTGAGGGGATCGTTTGGGGAGAGCCATAGCACGTTGACAATGGTGTCAAGGTCGGAGGAGAGTGCTGACATCGAGGTCATGAGGTCAACAGTTCCTCAGGATGTCCAAATTTAAAATTATTATCATTTTTAATTTTTGTAAAAATTAAATGCAATGGCTAAAATACGCCTAGATTTGCGTGGCAAAATATTTTGAAATCCGAATCCCAAAATTTTTAAAATCTCTTCAAAAATGTCTTGAATTTTAATTGTTTTTTCCATCTAATTAGCTAAATATTAATACATTGTCACCGGAAATGGCGAGGGAGTCGTCCAACGCCAATCGGAACCAAATGACTCTGAAACAGGAGCTGAAAAATCCATGTTTAAAGGTAAATCGCAATTTGTAATTTTTGCATTTTTGTAAATAATTAGATTAATTATGTGATTTTTAATGAATTTTTAAATTAATTGCAATCAAATTGATGTATTTTAGGAGCAGGAGTTGTCCCTCAAATGCCTCTCAAAGAATAATTACGACAAGGAAGCCTGCGAGGTCGTATTTACCAATTACAATAACTGCCGGCAATTCTGGGTAAATTATTAACTTTTTTTGACAACTCCTTTGAAATTCTATTTTTTAATTAACATTTTGATTTAGGACAAGGTTAAAGCCGAAAGAAAGAAGGCTGGGATTGGACCAGAGCTGCCACTACCAGAAGACAGGTCAAAGGTTAAGGATTTCTATTTGCGGGAATGGGGTTTCAAATCTGGCAATGGACCAAGATGATCATAATTAGTTTTATTAACTAATTAATGTTAAAATTGTGAAATAGTCAACAAAATAATTTATAAAATAGTAACAATTTGTAAATAAATACATTTAAACTCTAATTAAAACACTCTCTCGACTTCCAGACCCACTGGATCTATCTTCACTCCCTACAGAGCTGTCATACTCAAATTCTTTTTCAATTGTCATAAATTGGAGGACTTCCTCACGCCTCTGCTTGGCGTAATTAAGGTCAGATGTCAAGAGGATATTGTCAATCTCCATTGAGAGAGGGTTGTATTGATTGAAGAGTGATAGTCCACACACTTCTTGAAACCCAAAGAACGAGAGTTTGAGGAGATCCGCAAAAACTAGCGTCTATTTTAGACCAAATATTTAAGTTTTTCAAAAGTTATTTAAATTAGAATTATTACATCATCAATTAGTATCCGAAAATTATTATCGCTGTCAATTTCAATCGTGTAAATATGGGTAAACCCATCGTTCGGTCCCCTTATCGTATTTATCAGTTGGTCCATCTCGAATCTCTGACCCGTCACCTTTTTTGGGGCCATAAAATTTATTAAAAATTCAGGTTTTGAAATAATTAAATTACGGGATCCTTGAATTTGAGCAATAGCTGGTTTTGATTTCCGTTTTCCTTCGAATTTCTAAATTTTTACAAATTAACATTCTAAAATATTACATCCATCAAAATGCTTGATATTAAATTTACCGATTTCCGAAAAACATTGAATAAGAATCCCAGGTCGAGATTGACGAGAAGGGAGTTCGACAGTCATGAAGGCGGATAAACATGTCCCCGATTGAGTATTTGAGAGAATATTGAAGGACAAGGGTCATTCTCTTGGTGGAGAACTCTGGGAATCGAGCGACAACCCCCTGCTGATATGTCATTGACTCTTTTGTCCTTTTAAAAAATTAAATTCTGTAAAATTAGAAATTTAAGCACCCCATTTGCAAGGATAAGGCATACCGGAGAGCGGTGTTAATAAAGTAAGGTGGACCCTGTTGGATTAAAGCAAAGGATCTCTCCTTTTCCACCCCTGGCACATATGGATCCCATCTCTTTTTCCAGCCCTCGTCTGTAAAAGTTTCCTGGAAATGAAAAGATTCATATTCCTTCTATTTGCTGATGCTAATTTTATTTTACCTCGAAGAATACACGCTCCTGGAACTCATACTTGGACAAGATGCGGATATCCGTGAGGATCCGGTCCATTTTGGCCATTAGAGCGTCGTCATTCTTCCGGATCAGGTTCGACAATTTCTAAAACATTACAATTGCATTAATTTGAATTGTATTAATTATGCCAGATATAACTTAAGGCTTACGGCAATTTCAGCGTCTAGAGACAATTGATTTTGAGTGAGGGTGCTGTTGAGGTCATTGATTCTAAAGAGTTCTGCATAGGACTGTGTCACTTGGAGGTTCGTTTCCACCGACAAGGAATAAAGCTTCTTCAGATGTTCCAAAGCCATCTTTTCAAAATCGGTTCCACCCCCAGAGTCTTCCATTGCCGTCTTTTTGTTTTCTTGCACCGCCATCCAATCCCTAAGAAATTCTGCTTGAGCGAAGCAAGTCTCCTCCGTCTCCCTTAACTAAAGGTTTTAAAAGATGTCAATATTTTAAAGACCTTTTTTAATTAAAAAAATCGGACCTTGTTCTGGATTTGGTCATAGGCGATCTTGAGGCTTTGGAAAGATGTCAAAAATTGATCACTTTTTGCCCTTAATTCTTCCTTTGATGTCAACGCCGTTAAAGCTCCAATTTGCCCCTGTACATTTGGATCCTTTGTGGCTACAGCAGCCGCTTTCATAAGCTCCTCCCAAGTAGAATTGTCCAGCTCCTGAGTTGGGGAGATCTTTGACTCGTCTTTTGAAGATCTTTTGGAGGAGGTCAAAGGGAGCGAGAGAACTCCGAGGAGACCTACGAGGATGGCAAAGGGTGTCATGATGTGGACTGATGTTCAGACTCTGAACTTTAGAGTGAGCCTGGTTTGGACTGTTGAGGAAGATTCATTCTCAATGTGATTTTGAAGGGGAAATTGGGCCAGGATTTGAAATACAATCAAATAAATGAAGGAATGAAGGTGAGAGTTTTTTAAATATTTGAACAATGTCTTCCTGGGATGGCTCCAACCGCAACAACCCCCATTGTTGTTCATTCAGATGAGGGTAAATACACCGAGTCGAATGACCGTGAATTGGGACAAATATGCCACACTTTCAACTTGGACTAGGTAGGGACATGTGCTAAAACAGATTTATAAATCCTAAATAAAGAATTCGAATCTATCAGATACTACGATTCTTTATACAATTTTTAGGTAAATTTAATACATGGAATGGAGATGCATCAAATAGTACATATCGTACTCGTATTACAATACACGTAAGTTATAAATATGATCATCTCGCTATCGGTATGAAATAAAAATATTTGTACAGATATTACCTACATACATTTAAATCTCCAGATTTAAAATCGTCATACTACGATATAATGATCGGGTATACTTATAGTTATAGATTAGGTAAATGCATTAAATTGTCATTTGAAGATTAAGAAAGAACGGAAAGTCAAATCCAGATCTGATGGCATAAATTAAGATCCCTTATAGCTTTTCTTAATTGTCAGTTAGTTTAATCAGAAGCTTCTTAATGAATTTCAATGAAATGTTAGTCAACAGTGGCTAATTGGTAATTAAACCAATTAACTAATGAAGCCTTCTTAATCATAATGAACATAATGAAGTTGATGAACGCATTTCATAATCAGGGTTCATAATTGATCGGAATGGCCATCCCTAATGGATTTCGGAGTATAAAAGCCAGCCCTGACCGGCTACCAAATCACAGTCAACAACTCCATCCAATCCGGTAAATAATCCAACTAGGAACACATCAACCATGAAAATCCAGGTATTTTTTTCAGAAATATTAATTTAAAATCCTGACCCTTATTTTTCGGATTATTCGAATTCCAGATCGCCATTTTGGCTCTAGTCGCCTTCGCTGGGGCTCTCCCATTCGATGAGACAACCACCACCGAATTTCCATCCACAACATTCGCACCCAAAGTAGCAAGAGACCATCTTGCAGAGCATATGAATGCCACCACCGAGTTCCCCAAGGTCATGAGGGCTCTTGAAGAGGAAAATGCCACCACTACTGAACTTCCAAAGGTTGAGAGGGGACTCTTGGACTTCATTCACCCAACAAATGCCACCACGGAACACCCCAAAGTCCGAAGGGCTCTCAAGGAGGAACTCAATGCTACCACCGAGCATCCCAAGGTTCGAAGGGCTGTCCACGAAGAACACAATGCTACCACTGAACACCCAAAGATGATGCGAGCCCTCATGAAGGAGGAGCACAACGCCACCACTGAACACCCAAAAATGATGCGAGCCCTCATGAAGGAGGAGCACAACGCCACCACTGAACACCCAAAAATGATGCGAGCTATCATGGAGGAGCACAACGCCACGACAGAGCACCCAAAGGTCAAGAGGGCCATCAAGGAAGAGGAGGAGCATAACGCCACCACAGAGCACCCAAAGGTTTTAAAATTTCAATATTTTAAAATCAAATATAATTTTCAATTCTAAAATGATTTTTCCACAGATTGTTCGAGAACTCGAGAAGATGCCAATGGTAGAGGAAGAGAAGAAACCACTCAAGGAGGAGCCCCTCAAGGAGGAGGACAAGCACCTGACCCCTGAAGAGATCAAGGAAATCCGTCAATCCAAATTCTTTGGACTCGGATTCGGAGGACTTGGCTATGGAGGTTTGTAGTAAATATTCAAATACAAATATCCAATTTTAATTGCATCTTTTCATTGCAGGAGGCTGGGGAGGTTACGGCGGGTATTTATATATTTAATATGCGCAATCGATACTATTATTAAATCTAATTATCTCATTTAGACGATGGGGAGGAGGCTATGGAGGATATGGAGGATACGGAGGATATGGAGGATACGGAGGGTCAGTAAAACATTTAATTGGAATCAAATTAACTATATATTTAACTTTAAATATATCGAATTTCAGATATGGGGGTGGTTATTGGGGATAAATGCACCTGACTAACTTGAAAGAATTCAAAATTGTTAAATTATAATTTATTTTGAGAATAAATTGAATTTAATTTGGAAAAAAGAATTAAAATTATTCAGAATCCTAACTGAACTCTTGTTTTTAATTATACTAATGTACTCTATAATTAAATGCATCATAAATGGATAGTACAATACAATTATACGGTATATGGAGGTATAAATACACATAGGATCGATATATAGCATTTCCACGAGGTGTAATTAAATCCTCTCTCTTTAAATATAGCCCTAATCAACTTCACTTAATTGACTTTTATTATTTAACGACTCTCATTTCACAAATGGACTCTCATTTATTGTCCACAGGCCCCTAGGGACTCTCACCGAAGGCCATTTAAGCTCGATGAGGGCAAAGAACATGAGAATTTGAGAAATGTCAAATTTGTATTCAGATCTTATTCCTCGAGCATTGAATTTTAATTGAATCCGGTGCAAATATGCAATTCCAATGAGGTCCGTACAATACAAGGCATATTCCTTAAGTCGAGAGACGTGTTCTTAAGATTTAAGTAAGGAAATCCGACTCCTCCTCGCCTCCTGGACTGCATCTACAATCTACATGTACATTGAACAAGGACAGATCCCAATCAATCTCCGATCTGTTTAAATATTTTTACACTTTCAAATGGGGATTTAAACCCGGCCTATATTTGGACCGAATCCAATTATTTCAAACTCAATTTAAAGACTACTCATCGTAGACGGGCTCTAAGAACCCCTGGGGAATTTGACCAAATCCCGGGTACTTTACACTCCCCTTTGAGAGTGATTGCTCGTGAGCCAATTTAATTAAAAATCAAACAATCCTCGAGGATCGTTTATATAAAGAGCTCCTGATAAGGGACAAGCTTGATCAGATTAAGACGTGCTTTGTGTAGCCTGCTACGATCGGGTGCAATCCGGAATTCATTAAAAATTCTTCGCAATATTCCATAAATATAGTGCCATCAAATTGTATATTAGGAAGGCTTTAATAGCGGAAAAACCTACTCTCAGCCACCCTAATATCTTGGTACTAAAAATTTACGAGTCCCCTTTG
>JAAZTK010000267.1:0-24359 GCA_036507255.1 Megalothorax incertus | reverse complement strand
CTTTCAAATCCCCTTTTAGATTTGATTTCAATTAGCTCAAGTTTTGATAGTTGATCAAGAAATCCCAGACTGAGCTCATCTTCGATAATTTGGTTTTCCTCCAGGTGAAGATCGACCCTCAATTTTTTAAGAGTGGCATTGGAAGCTAGTGCGACCTCTTGGACAATTCCTTCGACCCAAAAATCCTCGTAGCAAGAAATAATGAGCGATTCAAGGCCACTCCGAGTCCTTTGAGCATCAAGCAAGGACCACAAAGATAGACTTTGACCAACCCAATGCAAACCCAAAGATTTTAATTGTAATTCACTTTCAATTGGTGTTGATTCCGGTTCCTCGAGCTCGAGCCAGTCGTATGGCCTGGTAAGATAGAGAACTTTCAAGGTTTCACGGCTCTTTGTGAGGATGGTTTTGATGAAAGATGAGAGGTCAGGAGGAGCATCCATCCTTGGCGTTTCCTCCTCTTGCTTAGCATCATTTGTAGCATAAATACAAGAGAAATTCTTCAGGGAACTCAAAGGAAGTTCGGAGAAGGTCTGAAGGAGAACCCATTCTGTCATATCTGCAATCGCTAGCTCATTCTTCTTCTCAAATATAATGCTAAGTACTTCAATCCGGGCTGGAGGGTCATCAAGAGGTAGCATTGTCCCATCAAAGTTCACTTCTAAAATGTCTGGGAATTTGATGGAGACTTTTCGAAGATTGGGACTTTCTCCGAGAATATGCGCAAGTGTTTGGAGTCTCATGGCACCCTCGATTTCCAATTTCCTAAGCCGGGAGAGTGGAGGAAGATCCTGAGGATTTAGGGAGTCGCAGTCCTTGAGCTTGAGGATTGTTACATGACCACTCCGTAGGGATTCAGGGAAATCTTGACGAGATGCGTTAATGGCCAGGGTTGTACCAAACCAATCAGAGATGGAGGAATTGAAATTCCGAGAGATTAAACGGAAATTCCGAATTTCATTCTTGGGCGTCTTCTCGAGGATTTTGGCAAGAATCTGTATTAATTTATGTAATTTAGGTTAACTTTTTAAGTCAAATAGTACTGATATAATAGATCAAATTCAATATCCAAGATAGTACCTCTTCTGGGAGGTCATTCAGCGTGGTGGCATTATTAATGCAGACATTTTGGCTTTCGATCCTCCGATCCTTCGATCCTGTCACGAGCCTTTTAAACTTGAACATGATTTTTAGCAAAATAGCTAGAAGTTCTAAAAAATAAAATACATATTAATTGAATAGGTATATAATGACAAATGACAAGACTCTATAGGAATTATTCTAATCAATTCATTGCCCAATAGAAATAATTAGTAAGGTCAATAGGTCAAAATTATAAGTGTTCTTCCGGGTCAGGGAGAGATGGGAAATGTCCACGGGGGCATCTATCGCATGAGGTAGTAGGATAATTAAGTAAAGAGAATATCATTTCTAATCGGATTTGATCAATTTATCATTAGTGGGAGTGGAAATTACCCTTATTATGATGCTCGATTTGATCCAACAAACCCATCTGACCATCACAGAGAGTTTAAGGAGGAATATCCGAGGCGGAAAAGGCCTACAAACTTCTTGGGTAGCCTTGAAAAAGTCCCAGATTCCCAAATATCCCTCATTGAGAATGAGAGGAGGCGAAGTTCAGGCCTGGAGCCTCTTCCAAGTAGGAGACAAAGGTCATTCAGAGGTCAAGGTGGACTCGCTCAAAGACAAGGGCATTCCTATCATGAGGAGGAAGTGGAAACTCGAAGGAGGAGCACTTTAACTGAGGAGAGAATGAGTTCTCGGGGTGGGGATTTAAATAATTCTGAAAATAGACGCAAAAGTTTTATGGAAAATGAAAGAGGAGGTCCCGGAAGTCGTTCTTATGATGGGGGAGTACTCAAGAGTGGATCAAATAGCACCAAAGTTGATGAAGGTGACAGATACGATATAATTAGAAAGAGATACGCAGAAAGAATCAATCCAAATAAAAGAATGCCTTCGAAAATTGGAGGATCCTCTGAGAATCGTCGTTCAATCCATCGGGATGATGAAGATTTCAAAAAAGCCCAGAGCCAGAGGGATCAAGATGACCAGAGGACATCGAATTCCCTAAAAGGAGTCGGCGTCACTGGGTTTGATGACCTTTCACAAGCTGACAAAGACTTTGCCAAAGAATGGAACACTCCAGACTTTTTCCAACGCCTTGATTCGCTTACTTTTAATCAAAACCAGCGAAAAAGAAGCTGCTGGGATGATATTGGACTCTCTCCGGGGTGCTTGGATGGATTACCTTGTTCTAGTTGGAGGACCGAGCGTGGATTCTTTGGTGGAATCTCTTGCATTTGCAATAACAATAGGAGGACTTGGATTCCGCCTTGGGAAACTCCTTTAGAGCCGATTTGCCCACATCTTATGGAGAGCGTGGACCGAATGATTGATAGCTGGAGGGAGGAGGAAGAGCTTCAAAGACGGCGTTCGTATCCCTCAAATGATTTCAATGAGTTACTCGTAGGGTCTGAGGGAACTCTTCCTAGGGCAAAGTATGCAAGAGCAAATCCGGATTTCAAAAGAAAGTCAAAGCCAAATCTGCCAAGAACTAATAGTGCAGGATCTCTGGACCAAAATAGTACTCCAAGTATGAAAGATTTGTCAACCAAAGGTTCTACCAAGTCTCAACATGTTGGTCCAATCATTCCAAGGAGGAAATCAACTGATCCTGGGTTGAGGGAATCAAGTTCAAATCCTTCTAGGGACGCCAAAAGAAGTCAAAGGTCGAAGAAATTGATTAAAAAAGGTGAAGGACCGGAAATGACACTTTCTGAACGCCCCAAAATAACATCTTTTCGAGATACACCTGGCGAAATTCAAGGTATTAAATTCTTCACTACTCTGAGTCTCCAGAAATCTATAATATTTTTCAGGCTCAAAATACCCATCAGAAAAACAATGGCAGAAGAGTCCTTCAAAAATTATTGAACCTGGACAGGAGATCAGTAGATTCTTTGATGAGGATCCTATTCCATATTCCAAAAGCAGCTCAAGATTTCCGGAAATGCCAAATTCAATCTCACATTCAAGTTCTTCTTCATCAAGATACTCCAATTCCAGAGCAAGATGTCAATGTACGGGTGCCTAAAGCTTATCAATGGCCTGAATGGCATCCCGCATCAACTAATGCCCCAGGAGAGCCAGAATTAGCACAAGGGTCGTCTAAAAATCCGCGAGTATCTGAACCGGAAGCCAAATTAAAATCCTATCCTTGGCCAATATGGCATCCACTTTCCCAAACTAGAGGAAGTCAATCTGGTGCTCCTCCGGATCTCAAAAGTGCTAGAGAAAGTCCTTCAAAGCTAATTCTTCTTGATCATAATGGGTCATTTAAGCAAGCAGAGAGTAGTCCAGATCAAAAGAAATCGATTCAAATGCCCCCGACTTCCGGTAAAGTTCAATTTATCCTTAGGATTAGTATTAAAATTAAAACATTCCAATTTATACGGATATATTAAATCAGGGAGATCACTTGAACCTTTTGAAAGACAACCATACTCTCCTGAATCCAAATCGGGCCAATTTACTCCTTCTGGAAGTGCCATAAATTCTGAAAATGATCTAATTACTCCGAGAAGTCAAGAGTACTCATCTATACCTTACTCGGAACCTTCTGAACCTTATACTCAAGTGGATCAAGCTGAAAAATCCCCAAAATCAGGCAAAGTCAATGTTCCATCAAAGCGTGACCCTTCAATTCAGGCCCTACAGCCAAAAGAGGTCCTTTATCCTTCTCCAAACTCAAAATACGGGCCAAAATCTTTCACTGGTAAGGAAGAAAATGGAAGTCCTCGGGAAACTCTTCCTAAGAGGATGAGATCTGGACATTTTCCTGATCTAAGAAATCTATTTGAAGAGCCTGTGAATGGAGATAGCCGAGATACTCCCCTCCAAAGACAGTCCGGAGCACCTTTTCAATCAGAGTCCTTCATACATGGGCAAAATGGTCAATTTCAAGGCTCTGGTGGAGGGAATGCACTTTCTTCGAGGGAGGTAGATTCGTTGAGGTCTAATTTAAAGCCAAGAGATCTTGTTAGTCCATCTTTCAAGTCAAAAGAATCATTAGAACCTTCTTCAAGTAAAAAGCAAATACCTGGACAAAGGGATCAAAGCAAAGGGTTCCGAGATCAATCAAAATTAACACCGGATCAAATAAAGAAGCCTTCAGGAGTGCCCTTTGAACCCGGAAAACAATCTGGAATTTCTTCCAGAAGATCAAAATCCTCCAAATTCATTCCAAAGCAAGAGGACCCCGTTCTTAGGACTAGCCCAAGCCAAGACCCTATTCCGGAAGGCTATTCTGGCCCTTTTCAAGAGGATCAAATAGAATCGCCCCTGAAAGGCTCATCAGAGCAAGGTTCAAGTCCATCCAAAAGTCCTCCATCACTTGAAACACCGCCTGAATTCAAATGGAGGAGCGTTAGGCCTGTCCCAGAACATTTCCATCCAGATCCAGAAAGCCTTTACAAGCCAAAGGCACATTCTGAAGATTCCCGTCGAGAGTTTGAGCCTTTTAATTTGGATCGGGGATATGAAGGATCTCCAAAGAGCGAGCATACCTCACAAAAGTCTATTGAGGGGCACATTGAACCTGACATCAATCAAGGGACTCAATTAACAAATATTCCTCCAAGTCGGGGAATATCAACGGAGGAGCGTTTGAAATTATTTCCTGGGAGGGTGCCCACGCAAGACCAGATGCCTTCTGAACCTTCATTTCAAAAGAGAGGCTCTCTAGGATCAGAATACTTGTCAAAGTCCAGCTTAAGACTCGAAAGATCGTCTCAAATGCCTCCGAAATCAAATTATGGTCCACAAATGCCATCAAGTCTTGAAAGTTTACCTGAAATTCCTTCTAGTCAGCAAACACTTCAAGGGGAACGGCTCAAGAGTCCATTTCTTGAAGAGAAGAACCAATTTCAAGAGGATACAACAGGGGGAAAACAAGATATTGAACAAAAGCGAAAGAGAATACCCTCGGCGTCAAAATTTCAATCCGAAGAACACCCAAAAACTTCAATTTTGAGACCTGACGAACTTTCAGCATCTCCACTAGGTGAAAAGTCCCGAGATATACAAATTTCTGGGATGCCTCACACTCCAAATAGCCCTACGGAATCTCGAAAACAATTCCAGGGATCGGAAATTGGAGGAAGGAGAGGATTTGACATCCCATTAAATCAAATGAACCTTCCTGCTCCTTCACAAAAAGAAGTGTCTTCAAAGAATTTGCCAGAGTCAAGAGTATGGTCAGAATCTCTGCCAAACCAAGAGGAGCAAATTGGTTATACTCCTACTACAAGACAAAACCTCCCTAAAGAGAATCAATCTCGCACTTCTCCGGAGAATAAGCCCCATTTTGAAGCACCCCAAAGAAGATCCCTTAATTCTTTTGAACCTTCACTTCCTAAAGAGCAATCTAGTGCTCAATCTTGGCCTGAGAATTCTTTAAAATCCTTTCCAATACAAGAGGATCAACTCGTTCAGAGAGAACATATTCCAGAGGGGATCAAAAGCCGATCGGAGATCTCCAAATCTTCATTGAGATCAAGAAATTTGCATCAATTTAATCCAAAGGAAGGAGAGCGACAACCTCAAAAGACCCACTCGGGCCCTGTGAACCAAGAAGAGCTATCCTGGTTATTTCCTGACCAAAGAAGCCAAGCTGAGCCCATTAAAATTAATCCTCTTGGATCAAAAGAGCCATCACAAATACCTCGTCCAATTAAAGATGAACGTGTATTGCAACACCGGATGGTGCAACCTGAACCAATGCCTGGGGAGACAAGCCGTATAGGAGGTTCCTCAATTGGAGAAAATTCTGATCTTATTTCTCATCCAAGTCGAGAACCAATTCAATCGGAGGAACGACCAAAAACTTCATTTGAGCCTGGAAAACAGTCTACGAAGCATCAAATGCAAGATGAGGACACACTTGGACATCCTCAAAGGGAATGGTCAAAACCCAGTCTAAATCAAAGGAGTCCACTATCAAATACTCCTCCTGATCGAAGGATATCAAAGGAGGACCGTTTGAGATTATTTCCTGAAAAGGTCCGTCAATTGGAAGAGCCCATACACGGAGAGAATCTTCGTGAATCTCCATTTAAAAAGGAACAACACTTGAGAGGCTTTTCTGGATCAAAATCCAACTTAAGACCTGAAAGATCGTCTCAAATGCCTCCGAAATATGGTCCACAAACACCATCAAATATGCAAATGTCCTCTAGGATTCCTTCCGACCAACAAACCTATCAAGAACAACCACTTGAGAGTCTATTTCCAAATGAGAGGGATCAATCTCGAGGATCTAGAACCGAACGAAAGCAATCACCTCAACATATGTCTACAATCTCACCTTTTCAATCCGAAGAACGCCGTCAAATATCATTCCGGTCAAAGGAAATCCAACCAAGCCCAAATCAAAATCCTCCTAGAGGAGAGCATTCCCAGCCTAGAGAATACCCTGAAACTTCTTCAAACCAAAATAACTTTGTCAAGCCTAGCGGAACTCAAAGATCTAGTGGACAAAATAAAATTCCTCCAAGTCAGAAAGGACTTCCAAGTCCACAGTTTCAATCGCCAGGTCAATTTAGATTTTCATCGAGGTCAAGAGAGGATTTGGAACCATCGCAAAGTCAAAAGGAGCCTGGAAAAACATTTTCAGGTCGAGAGGGCCACACTGAATCTTCACGAAGAAGCGGATCATCAAAGATTCCTATAAGATCTCGTCCAGAGAAAGAGGGACCGATTGAAAAATCAATTTCTCCTCATCTGAATCTAAATCAATCAGAAATCAAGCGTTCTGGACTCTCTCAGAGGAATCAGCATCAATTTGAAGCGCTTGGAACTCAATCAGGCATCTCGACGAAAAATCCACCATCTTCATTTCAAACAAGAGAGCAACCTGGAGCATTTACCACATACTCTGGGCTTGGACAAAGAGATAATTTACAATCAAATAAACTTGAAAAGAAACCGCGCTTCCCAAGCCAAAATGTCCCTCATAGTCCCAATATTCAACCGAAAGACTCGAGAACACCTGCTAAACTGGAGGAATCCTCAAAAGAACCCTCACATCCCTCTGCAAGAAAATGGAATCAAAGTGGATATTCTCCAGAAGGAGTTCAAAGGAGATCAGAACCTTCTCCAAGTTTTAGGAATTCATCCCTACCTCGTCCTACTCAAGATTATAAGCGGAGTGAACATTCTGGACACCCTCAACCAATTCAAATGCATCAAGAGAGCCACGGAGGACCTCTTTCAAGGCAGATGAATCAAGCTCAAGCCCCTCCAAGATCAAACCCACCCTCTGGAGATGATTTCCAACCGAAAGATCAATTAAGATCCCATAACTTGACACCCGGGTCTTCAGAACTCCCGAAAAATTCAAAAGCTCAAGGGCTAATTCCAAGAGAAAGTCACCTGCTCCATCAAAGATCACATCCTAGAACTTTTCCTGGACAAGTCAATGCCCCTCCAAAACATATTAACCTGCTTGAACCAACTCCCCAAACCTCAAAAAATGGGAAAGATCTCACGAAAACCCAAAACCCCAAATCTAAACCTGATGGCCAAACCCGAATGAAGTTTGGATCAATCTCAAGAAGTTCCTACACCCCTACTTTTGATGACCACCCCGGCGGCTGCCTCTCTCCCATCTCCCTTTCAAATCCATCATATCAAACCTCATCATCCTGCTTCTCACCTCCAAGATGTGAAATCCCATCAAGCAATTCGGATACACTCCCGAAATGCCCGGATTCCCAATGATGACATGGCAATGACCGGATGTCAATTGACATCCGGTTCAAATCATTCCAAAATTATCCAAATTCGAAATAAATCAAAATTCAGTCCACTCTGATGGACGTTGCAGTATGCCAATTCACACCTAAATTCAAGTGCAAAATGTCAAAATTCACCGTGTACCAATTGAAATCCCTTCAAATTACATTGTCCAGGCGTATTCATGTCACTTCAGCCCTAAGGTCAGGCTCGGTTACAACCTCCGGAGGTAAAGATGAACCTCCCTTTCCCAAGCCTCCACCAAGCAAAAAGACCTTCAAAAAGAGAGCAAGATCAAAGCCCGAGATGAAACATTGGAAGGGGAGCCTACCTCAGCTTTCCGAGCGAGATTGCTTTCGGCGTGTTGAATTCTCATCTCAAATGCTTTCTATGATGGAAAAAGATCCGGATTTCCTGGATCGTATCATCTTTTCTGACGAGGGAAATTTTTGGCCAATGCCCAGCCCCAAGGCCTACAACCCAAAGGAGCGGAAACATGCCGAATCTGTACCACTCCCTACCATTGTTTGGGCGGGGATGACAACGAAAGAGGTCATTGGTCCTTATTTCTTCAATTCCCATCTGACAGGTATGAATTACCTGTTGTATAAAAGCTTTAATCTGACCTCATGACTCTTGGCCAATTAATTTTTTAAAATTCCTCCTAGACCGAACCTACTTGACAATGCTCACCAAATGGTTTGTACCTGAACTGAAACGGAGGTCACTCCTCACTCCACAAATCTGGTTCCAACAAGATGGGACACACCCTCACCGAACTGGAAAAGTCCTCGCCTTTCTTCGAGAAACCTTTGAGGATCGAATCATTTCTCTCAAAGTACCCCCAATCATTTGGCCACCTCGATCTCAGGATCTTACCCCTTTGGATTACTTTCTTTGGGATCATCTCAAAAAGGAGATTGCCACTAAACATCAACCTACCACAAAAGAAGCCCTTCGGGATTCAATTGCTATTGAAATGGAGCAGATGAGTCCGAAATTACTCAAAAAGACCCTGGGACAACTTCCTGAAAGGTTGGAAAAGTGTATTGAAGCCAATGGCAAACGATTTAAATATGAAAAGTAATAATGTGATAACGCCTGTGATAATTTGATAATGTGTAAACAAAATTCCTAGTCAAAATTGTGTGAATTCTAAATTGATCAATTAAAAATTGCATGTGAAATAGTATATTATGTAAAAGCTTTCAATTCATTTATTCAGATTCAATTTTATAGGATTTCAATAGATTTAAAATTTTTAAACATTTGAACTTTGAACTAGTCTTAAAAGTTAAATGTAGGGGATTTTTAAATTATTGGTACATGTAAGTAATACAGAGTACCCTATTATAGAGGCTATATTATTATTTATTACAATAGTAGGAAGTAGTAGCCACATATCTGTATTTAAATTTTAGACCTAGTATCGTATATAAAATTTTAAATAGGAATTTGGATGTGCATAATACCTACAAGATTCAGGACAGGTACGACCATACGAGTATCGGAAATTGATTTATGATTCATAAATTATACAATTCTGACGAGTTTTTAACAAAAGAATAACAATTATTAGAATACAATACTAGGCAAATAGGAATATAGAAAAGAAATCAAGAATTTAAACAAAAACTCGAAAAACAGATTAAACTTTCACTCCACAACCTTATGCGATTTGAAATGAATCAATAGAGCATTCAGACTCTCAAAATCCATATCTTTTGTGCAAAATGGACAAGAAAGTCCACCCTTTTTATATCCATCATGTGTCGAATAATGAGCTTCGGACTCATCAATGGGGACACATTCAAGGCATATCCAGCATCGGGTCATTTTATGCTTCACAAGGCAATCGACCGCTTGAAGTGGGGTGGTATAATATTTTTTACATTTTGAGCAACATGTAATCTTATCCCACATCTTCATATCCATTATAAGAGCTTCCTTATCTCCTTTAGCACGAAGTCCACGTTTAGTGGCAGGGGCTGGTCCTACTGTAATTGTAAGCCTTCTTTTACTTGTAGTCGAAGTAGATGACTTGGCTTGGTTTGAATCCTTTGATTTTGTAGGAGAAGAATTTGTGCTGAATCTTTTCTTTACCCCTTTTCCTCGCTTCTTTTCCATCTCTTTTGCTGCATATTCCCCAATGGCTAAACAAACCCAAATTCAAATTAAATGTTTTAATTTAAAAATTCATAAATAATTACTCAATGAAAATTTCCGCTTTTGCCCACGATTATTGGAGATATTCGCTTCAGAATTATCTGCTTGATTAGATTCTTTTGGGAGATTCTTTGTTGGAGACGTCCCTAAAAAAATATTTAAATTTTTAAAATGAATATTTTTCAAAGATTTAAAATTGCAATTTTACTCTGGGATCTTCTCGGTGAAGTCTTTGCAGATTCTGAGGAATTGGAATTATCCGGTTCAGCGTTGGAAGCCCCTGGCTCGTTATTCTTGCTACTTGGAGCTGGAGATGCAGATTCTTCCGCAAGCACAGCCAATCTCTTAACCTTTGGCTCTTCATTTTTTTCCTTATTATTGGAGGTTTGATGCTCCTTTGATGGAGTTAGCCCTAAATTAAAAGTAAAATACGATATTTTACACAGCCTTTTTAAATTTTTAAATTAAATGTATAATTCTTACGGAGAGATTTTCTTGTTCCTTTCTTTGAGCAAGATGAAGTAGAATCTGAAAGATCTGAATTTGATAAGAAAGTTAAATAAATGAATTGGAAATAAATTGGCAGATTTAGAATTAATTTATTAAAATACCTTTAGAGCCATTTTCATGAGAATCCAAACTTTTTGAGGGATCTAATCAATTTAAGAAGGGCATCATAAATTAGATATCGCATAAATTAAGATTAGGGAAATTTTATAGATTTAATAAAAGGAACCTTTAGATTTTATAGGGTTTTTCTTGGGAGTTGAATCTAAATCCAAAGATTGGATCATTTTAATTATTGCATATGATTTTAAAATTAAATATAAATCTAATCAATACCCCCTTGCTGTCGCCGATTTATAAATCCTTTAACAATCTCGCCAATAGAAGCATCAACTAGATTATAAAGATTCTAAATTAAATAATCCAAGGCTCATTAAAAAGGGATTAAAAGTAAATACCAATAAGAGGATTTGAGCGAATTTTATTAAGGGAATCTGACTCAGGTACTAATTCTTTATCATTTGTGCCTTTTGATGAAGAAGACTCCTGTCCATCTTTGACGCTAGTCGATTTGGGTCCTGTATTTACATCTAAAATAGCAATTTAAAGTTAGTAAATGATTAAGAAAGTATATTGTAATGGAATACCATTGGGAATCTTATCTAATTCCACAGCTATTTTTGCCACATTTTCAGGTTCTCTTTCTTTTTCTGAATGTTTACATATGTATATCAATTTAAAGTTAAAGAAATGCTCTCGATATATCGTACCATTTAATAATTCAGACTGTTGTCGTTGATGCAAAATGGCAAGACCTCTTGAAATATCATTTAGGGGAACTTTTGAGAAAGAAATTAAATCAAAATTATCAATAAAATATTAAAGATTGTAGAATCGGAATTAAACTGTTTTTAAAGATTATATACCAGAAGAAGGGATATCAACATTTTGAGAACTCGTTTCAATTTCCTTTTCCTTTTCTTTCTCGACATCTTTCGATTTCAGATCATCTACAATACCTTTAGCTTCAAATCCTTCCGATTCAGAAGTTGAGCCAATAACCTCTGCAGCCTTGTCCTTATTGACCTCCTTCTCGAGTTCTTCCTCCCCTCCAGCTACTGGCGATGATGATTCTGACCCCTTCAACAAACACTCCCATTTAATCCAACCAAGTGCCCTCATCGTGTCTTGAACCTCCTTCTCTCTCTCCTTTGGGAACTTCATATCCCCTTTGTACATGAATCGAACAAGGATTTTGATTATTTCCACTGGAAAATCTGGCAGATGAACGAATGCAATTTCTCCAGGAAGCTGTGTTTTTAAATAAAATATGATATCTAATTAAAAAATTGAAGCTTTTTATTTGTAAAATAAAACCTGATCGTCAAAAAGATAACCCAAATGACGTGATACGGTGCAGAGCATAAGCCGATGGACATACCTAGTTTTTAATGACAAATTAGTCTTGATTTCTTTAATAATTTAATTAAAATTTACATGCTCCCATCTTGACAAATTAGTTTTGTGTCAAATGAGGTTGACTTTCGAAGGTCTTTTAAAAAGGGTGGAATATGATCCTGAGATTTAACAGTAATAAAGTTGGATTCCTCCATTATTATTTATGCAAAATAAATGTGACAAGATCTGCAGTGACACTCGACAGCTTTTGGGTTACAGATTTGAGGTTAATCAATGTCAATTTAATTAATTAATTAGATTTTGATTGTTGACAAAATTGTTGGATTTTAACCGAAATACCGCTCAAATTGGCATTATTTAGACTTGCGTATGCTGAGCTGTGGGAAAATAAAAGTTCAAAATTCTACAAAATTAAAAATTTAATTTTGCGTTTTAATTAATTTGTGCTACGACAGCCACCATCCTCTTGATTGCCCTAATTGCTCTCGTTTATTGTTGAGATTTGCACAAAAAGGTAAAGCATTTTTATTTACAAACTTGCTAGTTTTACTCGAATTAATCCAATTTGTTTTTGTATACATTTTAGAATTTGAACACAAACTCCGACGGCCAAGCTGGGCCGTCATCCATCTTGGTTTGCATTGCCTCGACCCGTAAGTTTTTTAATTTTATTGCCACAAATTGAAATAATTATTTACTCTCAATTTGTGTCGAATTAACTATTTGTAAATTAATTAATCTTCAGTTTTGATCATTAATGAAGGTGTGTCAATCCATGTCAAGTGTCCAATAATTGATAGCCGGGAGAAATGGGTCATTCTATTCATTCTTAAAAAATCAAGCCGGAAGTCCGTCGGCTTCCAAGAGATTCCAGTGTTGTTTTACTTTTCGGCAGCATAATTGCTAGTTATTTTTACTGTAAGGTTGTCATTCCTTGTAAAGTAAATTGGGTAGGTCGGCCGCCGCCTACTAGGGCCTTTTGGGAAGAATTGAGAATTTGGAAATTTTCAAATTACATTTTTGAAAATAGATTAATCTGGTAGGATATTGGGCAAAAAAATCCAATTATATATTTACTACTTAGGATTAGTAAAACGAAATGCATAATTAAATTCCAGCCTTTTTATAAAAAATTGTATTTCTAATTACCTTTCAGATTCCCATTGGATCGAGTCTCTAATTCAATCAAATCAGACTGAAAGTACAACTCTAATCATCAGCATTTTTAAGCAGCCCATGATTGCATCATCTTTCTTCTAATTTACAAAGGTCAGTAAATAATATCAATTAATTATATTAAAATTCGAGAGTCGTCACCGAGAAATCTAACTTTTTTCCCACGTCTTATTAATAACGAGAGCTCGACAATTCGTTAAAATAATATCAAATTATAGAAAAAAAATTGGGAATGGTCCACAAGAGTTTCGTCACGCGAAAAGTTTATATCCGGGTGACCTGGTCCATGTCCCATGGTCAAAAGTTGAGCAAAAAATCCAAATTCGGGCCTACCCCTAAATTTAAATTAATTGACTCATTCCCAGCTCCGAGCAGAATTATTTTTCCCATTTACATTATTAATTAAATACAGTTATACAATATTTATTTACTACAAAAGAATAGCTATAAATGAGATTCTCAATTTTTAAAAAATATAATTGATCGCAATAAGAAAAATTTATATGGTTTAATTATAAGAGCTCGATAGGTTTTGAAACTCAAACATTCATTTTTAAAATGTTGAAATCTGGCTACTGATAGGAGCCCACACCCAACATGGAGGGCGAAGAAATGGAGATAAGCTCAGTCCCTCTACCAGAATCACCACCTCCAGACATTCACGAGCAAATCCCACTTCCATCACACTCTAAATATCCGGATCTCGAAGATATCCCAATCCCCCATCAAGACCCAGATCTGGAAATCCCTCTACCACCCTCAACTGACCCCTCCAAATACTCACCATCACAAGCCACTGGCGAGGAATCACCATCTCCTCCCAAGCCTCACACTTCTGCAAAAGTTCTTGGATCTGTACAAGCAAAGAAACGTCTTATGGCTTTTTCTGCAGAAAAAATGAAAGCAGTTCTTGCACCCTCACTCCCAAAGAAAGTCTCGTCTCCAATCAAACCTTTCATTTCAAAACAATCTCAACCAACCCTACAAATTGCTGCTATTAAAGAAGAAGAAATTAAAATGCGTGAAGTAATGCAAATTAATTCAATGTTAAAGGAGAAGCTTAAAGAAGTTAATGCAATTACAACATCCATCACATCACCTCCACAGACTTCAAAACCTTCTGAGACTCAACCCCCGCTTGTTGTAAAGCTTGTGGAGCCTACACCTAAACCTGAAAAACATTATAGAGTACGAGAGATGGGTTCAGACCGGGATTCGGACGGAGATGGAGATCGTAGGGGTCGTGATCGGAGCCGAGATCGAGACAAAAGAAGAGAAAAAGATACGGGGAAGCGTGACAAGGAGAGGGAAAGGGATAAGGAGCGTGAAGAAAGGAAAGAACGTGAGAGGGAACGTGAAAAAGAAAAGAAGCGTGAGAGGGAACGTGAAAGAGACCGAGAAAAACGTGAAAAAAGGGAGAAAAAAGAGAAGAGGGAGCGTAGGGAGAAGGAGGAGTTGATGAGGGCTGAAAGGGAAAGGCGTGAAAAGGAAGAATTAATTCAAAAAGAAAGGGAAAAGCGAGAAAAAGAGCGGAGAGAGCAAGAAGAGTTGGAAAGGGAGTTGGATCGTGTCCGGAAATCACGTATGCCGGCTAATTGGGTGGATTATAAGGAGAAGGGGTATCGGAGCGAGGATATCCATGATGTTTGGGATAAGATTATTGAAAAAAGGGATAAAAGGTAAGGGTTAGAGTTCGTTAAAACATTTAAAAATTAAATTAGAGCTTAAAATTGACTTTAAAAAATTCTTTAAAAATTCGTTTTAATATGAGATTTCTTGGGTTTAATTTTTCAGTGCAAAGAGAAGGTCCTCAGCCTCCCCCAGACCTTACCAAAAGGCGAAGACCCTCCAACTACCACTATCCCGAGGACTTGAACATAAATTAGAGTTTGATTTCAACTCAAGCATACTACTAAAAGATGATACAATGGGTGAATATCCATCTTCTCTGATAAAAACCACTCAAACTAAACCTTCAATCAAATTTGGAGTCAACCCACTATCTTATGCTGGGCTTTACAAGTCAAGGGCATCGATATTAGCTGTGGTAGAACCTGAAAATCTACGTGGAATGAACGATATTATTGAACAAGAGCCTTTAGAGTCTACCCCAAGGGATAAACGGGGTTCTAAGCACTCAAATTGGTTTGCAAAAGATGCCAAAGAGTTTATTCCAACGGAGGGGAGCAAGGGTGTCCTTATATCACATTTATATTCGGATGAGGGAGAGGATTCCCCTATTCTACAGCTTCCAAAGTCGGGCCGTGATAGGGAACGGCGTTCTGAAAAGAATACACCACTTTCTAAGGCTGAAGATACACCTTCCCCGTTCCCACTGACGAAAAAAGGGACCTCAGAGCCCGAGGAGGAGGAGGATTCAAAGAGCGAAGGACGGAGATCCTTTGATTCGATTGATTCTGCACCTTCACCCCTTCTCAAGAAGAAATATGAGGAGAAACCAATTCAAAAAGAGCTCGAGAAGCCATCCAAGGTCAGAGGTAGGGAGGAAAAGGTCAAAGACTCAAAAGAAAAGATCAAAGTTCAAGAAAAACCCAAAGAAAAATCCAAAAAAGCCCATAGGAGCCCCTCCCTCCACTCTGAAGACTCTGATGCAGGTTTAAAAGTATCTAAAAAAGGAAAACCAAGCAAAAGGAAGCGAGGTAGTACAAGTTCGGATGATGGGACCAAGAAAAAAGACAAAAAGAAGCGTCGATCGAGCCGTAAGGATAAAAAACGGGGGAAATCTCCATCTACCTCCTCTTCAGAAGATGAGGAGATCATTCTAGGAACAAAATCTACCTCGGATGAAGAAGTAGAAAGAAAGAAAAAGAAGAAAAAGGATGGAAAAGTCCCAGAAAAAAGCAAAAAGTCCAAAAAGAGGAGTAGAAGTTCATCAAAAAAGTCTGGGTCTGAACCTGAAAGTGATTCCTCGGGAGATGAAGGAGATTCCAAGAAAAAAAGTAAGAAAAAGAAAAAAGAATCCAAAAGGGCTGGCTCTAAAAAGGGTAGGAAGCGAGATCGGAGTCCATCCTCGTCTGGAGATGATCGAAAGAGAAAAGATGACAAAGGTGGAAGAGGTGGCGGTGGAGGAGGAGGTGGTGGAGATCGTGGGGATCGATCTAGAACTGAAAAAGATCGCAAAAGCCGCCGATCAAGGTCCAGATCAAGGGATAGGGATCGTAAATCCCGTGGTAGGAGACACAGCGGAGGTCGAAAAAGAGGAGAAATTGATTTTTCAAATCTAGAATTGGATTTGGCGGGTTTTACCGGGGGCGGAGAGTTGAATTTGGATGGGCTACAAGATCCAGAGGCGAGAGAAAGAGCTCTAAATGAGCGTGCAAAGCAGCTGGAGCTAATGTTAAGCCAAACGACAGGTCTGGATCCAATTTGCGCGTCAATTCTGGGTCAAGCACCTCAAGAGATCTTGGATGGGATTGGAGAAGAAGAGAAAGAAATATGGGAGGGGATTCAAAGGGAGAAGGATGAGTTGGGGAATAATCCTAAAGTGGATGAGATTGATTTGCAGCTTCGTGAAGCTCTAAGTTCAACTTCTGGATATGGTAGTACCTCGAGAGAAGGGTCGGCTGGAGTCCTCTGGTCATCTGATTCATCTTCTGGAAGTTCCTCGTCATATTCTACAGATTCTGAATCCGAGGGGGATGACCGGGAGAAGTTGGAAAGGGTTCTAGCACGGACAGAGACCCCCAAAGAATTATATGATCCATTTGGGGATGTGGATGAGGTGGAGGGTGGTGAAGAGATGCTTAGGAAAGCTCAAGATCTTGTGGAAGATGTCAAGAAGAAGGATGGGGTCCGACGTTGGGATGTTGGAGACTCTTCATATCTTAAAGAAATACCGGATGACCTGAATTTTAGTCCTCTTAAGGGGGCTTATGCCTTTGAAAAGGAAGAGCTGAGTCAAATCAACTTTACAATTGATAATAGGAGCTCTGCAAAGGATCGAGAAGTAGTGGAGGAGCTCCCAATGCGGTTAAAAGACGAAGGGATCGAGAAGATCAGGGAGGAGGAGCTTCTAGGACCCCGGGATGAACTTTTAAATGAGAAATCTGATGAGAAATGGGAGGAATCTTCATCCCTACGAGACAGGTTAATTCTTTAACTTATTCTAAGCTAGCTTTTATGCATATTAGGCTAGCAGGGTATGCTATGCGCCTTGCATTTTGAAAGCCTGAGCTTCCTTTCATGTTTTCTTTTCGCTTATCTTGTTCATATTAATCTTAATTATTATATTAAGCTCCGCATAGCCCGGGTAGGTCAATCGGAGGGTCATCCAACCTCAGTGGGAAAGTTTCAAAATAGCCATTCAATTTATTCGGATTTTTGTTCAACTTTTGTCCATATGACTTGTTAAGACTTGAGCAATTTAACCGGAGGTCAACGGTTTTAGGCTACGAAATAGCCCTGAAACCTGTCCCAATTTTTTTTTTGAATTTTTAAATATCATTTTCATGTATTTTCAAGTTGGAGCACACATTTTTCGGGTCCAACCCCTCGGAAATAAGAAAACGAGTGTCATTTACGGTTTACTGCCGTTCCCCGATTAGCTAAATAGGTTTATAATACTAAAAAGTAAAAACCCTTATACCTTTTCTTAGGATGTCTCAGAAGCATGTCCAAGATGGAGCAGGGAGTACTGGAGAGATTCAATTCAAACGTTGGGATATTAGGGGTTCATTTCTTAAAGAAATACCAATCGCCCCAAGCATTATTAGTCCGCCTGAGCCCAAAGTTTTGAAGAAAATCTCATTTAAAATTAAAAGTCACTTTGCAAGTCGCTTTGCCAAAGGACTAGAAGCAAAGAAAGGTGTCCCAGTGGTCTCAAAAGTTGTGAAGAAGGAGCCAGCCCAAGCTGAATCATCCCCAGGACCTCCAAAACCTACTCTGTCAAAGTCTCCGGCTCAGATTCGGACGCCATTAGGAGCACCAACGGTTGAGAGTCCACCTCCAGCCCTGGGAAATGAAGCTGGAGCAAGCGTGAAGGCAGAAATTGAAAAAATCATGGTGAAATCCGAGGAGGATGAGCTTAAACGCGTTGAGGTCACTACACCAATGACGAGGGAGCGTTCAAAGAGGGTTCCTTCGCCATCTATAGCCAAAGTTTTGACTAAAATCTCGTTTAAAAATAATAAAATTGGCAAAAGTCGTTTTGTCAAAAAGCTAGAAGCAAAGAAAGATATTCCAGTAGTCTCAAAAGTTGTGGGAAAGGACTCAGCCCGCGACGAGTCATCCCCAGGACCTCCAAATCCTCCTCAGCCAGAGTCTCCAGCTAAGATTTGGACGCCATCAGAAGCACCAATGGTTAAAACTCCTCCTCCGCTCGCGAAGGAGCCAGCTGGAGTAAGCTTGGGCGCAGAAATTGAAAAAATCATGGAGAAATCACCGAAAAAGCAAAGGAAACCTGAGGAGGATGACCTTAAACAAGCTGAGGACACTCCACCAAGGACGGTGGAGCGTTCAGAGAGCGCTCCTTCACCATTTAAAGGTCCCGAGTCCCCACTTGTGGTAGAAAAGCTCGAAAAACTGGACAAATCATTTTCTCCGGCTCGTGAGGAGCCTCCAGACTCCGTTCAACCACATTCTAGGACCCCACCACACGCACTAGACTCTCACAATTCACGTTCTAGGTCACGTAACTCTTCTAGATCACGTAGCTCGTCTAGGTCACGTAGCAGGTCACGCTCGTCTAGGACTCCAAATCGGTCTAAATCACTTTCTCCCTCACGGGATTCATGGAAAAAGTATCTCCCAAAGTATATCTCAGGGTCTCCAGATCGACTTATGGTTCTGAGGTTGAGTTTCACACATTTTAAAGGGCTTTTTGCTTAAGCTTTAAGCTTTTTTCATGATTTCACTTCGAATTCAAGTCTAATTATCCTTTTTTTACATTCTCAGGTCACGGTCTCGTTCCAGATCCCGTTCTCCCTCACCTCGATTCCGGGGTAGGTATCATTCTCGAAGGTCACCAATTCGTCGTAGAGACTCGCGAGATCGTTTTTACCGCCCTCGCGACTACCGCCCATCTCGAGGAGAATATGGCTACCATTCCCGCCGAGGTCCCCGAGATCGATCATATTCTAGGTCAAGATCAAGGTCACCCTCACCCTCACGGGGTTACAAAAAAGGAAGGTATGAGAGGGATTATTATGAAGATGAGAGGATTGAGCGAAGACCAAGGAGGCGGGGAGATTCTCCGGGTTCAGAGCGTTTCTACCACCGTGAGAGGAGGAGTTCTTGGGATCGTGAGCGTGATTTTGATCGGTATGATGATCGTAGAAGGTATCGAGATGAAAATGGCTATCATGAGCGAAGATTCAGTCCAGAGAGGCATCCAGAGTCACCTCCGCTTCAATCAAACGTCGCAGATTCAACGACAGGGCCAGATTCATACGAGACTGGAGAGATGTATGGTGGGATTTCAAAAGAAAGGTTTATGGACTTTCGATTCCCTCCACCAACAATGCCCAACAACAATTGGAATACACCTCCATCGATTGGAGGTACACCTAACCCGGAGGGAGGTGGCGGAGGTTCACCTAGGAGGATGTCATTGGATGATCGGATTAATTTGGAGCTGAATTTTGGATTCCCAGCTGGAATGGAACTTTCACATACAATGAATATTGATTTTAAACCAAGTTTTGGGTATTCTAAACCTCCGCCAATGGCCCGACCAAATGAGCCGATCCTAAGACCTGTTAATATGATACCAAAATGGCCAGCGAGTGGGGGTGGTGGGAATGAGATGCCTAGTTGGATGAAAAAGATGAAACCCCCTGTGGTCATGTCCCTTCAGCAGCCTAAACCTCCGACTCAAGTGTTTCGGGTATGGTTTTAAATATAAATATGACGTAATATTGGGATTTTATTTAATTTGGGGGTTTTTTCGGACAGATTTCTACTCCTGTAATATCTTCAAAGCCACAAAGAACCATGCAGCCAAGAACTAAGTCGCAGACTATTCAAGTAAGCGTAATTTGAATTTAAACGTTTTAATATACGTTTCAAAAATTCAGTCCAAATTGACTTTGAAAGCAGATTTTTGATGGATTTATGAATTTATTTTTTAAAAACGTTTTGGATAGGAATTTGAGAGCTTGAAGGAATTAAAAGGGCATTTAAATGAGATTTTAATTGAATTTGAACGTTTTTTTCAGATTGGTAAGCGTTATACAAATTGTTCCAGCGGAATCTCTTGAAGCGGCTGCGGAAGTCATTGCCACTCCTCCTCCTCCTATTCTAACTCCTAATATAACGCCTATGACGCCTACGGATAAAAGTGGCACTCCAGGAGCTACACCACCGGTTATGCCATCACCGATTATGCCAACACTATCCTCGAATATTATCGAAATTCAAACTGAGGTAAGGATTAAAATTGTTGTAAAAAAATAACAAATAATCAATTTGATGTATTTAAAATAATTTAATTTGAATTCTTAATTTAAATAGATTTTTTATTAATTCAAATTTTATTCCTTTTTTTTCAGAATTTACCCAAATCTCAAGCTGCTAATTTCTCACCCATTGAAAATGTTCAAAAAATAGAAGAATCAATTGGAGGAAAAATGGAGATCTCAGAGACTATTCCAGCATCATTGGATTCGTCAAAGGTAAAGTACCCTTTCGAAAAATCTACTGGCATATTCCATTTCTTTTTAATTAAAAAAGGAATTCGGGTTTTTAATTGACAATAAATACATTTTATAGGATGAACAAATTACTCAAAATCTTCAAAATGAGGAGTTTAAAAAGGAGAGCTCGAAAGATGTTGTTGATTTGATTAAAGTGGAAAAGAAGTCTGAGAAAAAGAGGTCGAAAAAGCCAATAATTGAATTCAAATCAGATTACAAGGAGAGGGTTCTTCGAGAGATAAAAATCCCTCCAAATCCTCCTGGAAAAAGTATTCTTGCTTCATTGACAATTCGGTACGAATTCATCTCCATATTTCATTTATTCATCTAAAGATATGTGAATTTATCAAGTACCTACCTACCTCGAATTGTGAACTTATTAGCCTAGTGTAATTTTTAATAGACTGTATATTAAGACTTGATCGATATATTTGTACTTGTTAATTGTGACAGTACTTTATATTCGAATTGTTTAATTTTTTTTAAATTATCCTATTTTATTGTGCAACGAGTACTATTCTTGTTAAATCTTTTAAAAAGCTCAATCATGCTATTTGTTTAAATGCATTCCTGATTAGAGGTCTAGAAGGCCCTAGATTTTACTGTAAATATCGTAGTACTTTTTAGTACGAGACTCGTACAAATATTATTATTTTAGACTCATTAATTTAGAGGATTTTACTTGCATTTACCTATTATTCTTGATCCTATGTACTGATATATGATATTGCAGCCTATATTTATCTAAATTCTAAATATAACATAAAGTATTCTTGAAATAAATGGAAGAATCTTGAACTTGATTAATTCTGGAGCGTTTAATAAAGTCATACGATCTTGGAATTCATTTCATTCGTAATTTAAGAGCATATAATTGCAACTCGCATTTTTTCCATCTCAAAATCATGCATTTTTCTTCAAAAATTATGCTTTAAAATAGATTTTAAATCTACTCGTATGAGTAGAGATTCTAGACCCTTTATACGTGGGTTTAAAGCCCATATTCCACTATTTTTGAACGAGATTTTCCACGGATTATCTCGAATTTTTCCAAAAATCAAAGTATTTAAAGTTTAGATCAATAACTCACCCATGTCTAAACTTTTAAAACGTTCGAGTTGCAATTATAAATGCTCTAAAATTTTAAACATTTTAATAATGATGAACCAAGATTCGTTGTAAGCGCTCAGGAAATTATCTAAAAGTACTCAAGATTCTTCCATTTCTTTCATTTTGTTAAAATATTGAATTTAAATGAATTCTAATTGAAATTTTTTAATTTGTTATGAAATTGCAGGAACAAAGTACTTGACGAGAACCGGAAACGTGAGAAAAAGGTCAAGTTTTTGGATGGGAAATTCGCAGGATCCGGATCCTCAGGGTCTGATGGCGAAACAAAGACAATGTCACCACCTCCTGAGGGAACCCCAAAGGTTAAAGTGCTCAAAAAGAAGCGTAAGAAGAAGAAGAAGAAGGTCCCAGAAGGGCCCCCTCCACCTCCTGAAGATCCCTCCGCTGCCCTCGAACCACCTCCAAGCCCTCCAGATGGTCACTACCCATTTTGCTCAATGGAACTCCTTTACAAATTCGTTCCAGAATATTTTGGTGAGTTTATCCGTACTTTTCAAAATCAAAGGATTTTATTAATATTTTATTTTTCATTTCAGGCTTATATAATCAAACTTTGATTGAAAAGGGATTTGCCGTTAAACCATTGAGCACAGAGTCATCACCCCCTAATAATGAACTTGCAACCATTTAATGAACGTGGGATTTAAGGAATTTCAAATACCTTAAAAGTCTCGTTTAAAAACCCACCTAAAATAGACTGTTTATTTTTTTGAATTTAATTCCCTTCTACGAGTATATTCCCAAATGGGGTAAAATGTGCCTAAATATGATATTATTCAAATTATCAAATTACCTACTACAGATATACCTATATCCATTCTGTCTTATTTAAATTTAAACACTCAACTTGCATAAAATCGTTTAAAATCATTTGTGTATCCTTCAGTGTACTTTCAATTTATAATGTCTCAGGTCTCTTCTATTTGTATTTTGTACATGAATTACAAGTTTACAACCCTATTTTCGTCTGGAATTATTTCTTCTATCGTAGGTTTAAGTATATCCTATTTATACACCTTGTTTATATATCCTGTTAAACTATTTAATTATTGTAGATGTTTAAATTGTAAGGAAAGGTGCATCTTAAATATTTCTATTGCATAATTATGTTATTATACCACCTCATTTATATTTATATCCAACTTGTAATACTATTATACTAATAATACACAAAAGTATCCAGTATACTGACGAAATGCCGACCAAATATGTATTCTAAGGTTTATACGTTAGGTCTTAAATTAGCCTAATCGTAAGCCATTATTTATAATTATTGTATAAGAATTTACGCAGAATTTCATGCAAAAATCTTGAAATAAAAAAACATTATATGCAGAATGTTTCTAAAATTGCTTTTAATCAATATTTTAAATCAAAATCATTTATTAATCTTTAGGATAAGAGTTATAGGACTAGCTAGCAAAGAAAGTTACGACTTATGAGAGATAATAGGTACCCGTACTTATGTATATTGAGCACAATTAAAAAAAGTCGGCTAAAACTTTCATTTTTGCTACACATGTCGGCTGCCAAGTCCAGTTCAACTTGAATTCGAGCTTGGAAATCTGCGAGAAGCGAGAATGAATGGAGGGCTTGGTTCTGGCCGATCAAATCAACTTAACACGCTACTTGTACGATCATAGGATTCTTGTTTGTTTATTCAATTTATTGCCAGCCCTTGTTCTAATGAATCTAATAGGATGTAAAGCACAATAGTGAGAAATATGATATTGATCAGATATTAAGCGGAGAGCCAACTTCTAACAAACTCGCTAATAAATTCAAGCATTGATAAAGGCGGCCTAAATTCCATTAAAGCCATGCAGCCTGCTTTCATTTAAGAGCGATCACATCTCGTGTCAAAAATCCTCACCGATCCTGGGCGTGTAATTGGCTCCAATTTGCACCTTTTGTCCTCAATTTGGAGGGAATCTGGACAATCCCCCATGCTCTCCTATGTAAAAGTGAAAAATATACGATAAATCTCGTTTAATAAATGTCAATTTGGATCATACTTTGCAAGGTATGTTAAAGCATCTTATTAGTATTCAAATTGAATATGAATTCTTGCAGCCTACCTAATTAGAATATATCAGTTCCAATTAGTAATTCTGAAAGTGAAATTGCATTTACCCTCAATAATGCAGAAATGCACTTCCTTGTATGCTCTTCTATGCATAAACAAACAAGGTACGCCACGATCCAATCATAAATAAGTTCAATTTAGCCATATACGGATCCCCCTGAATTAATTAAGAGGGAACAGTTGGACGATGACAGCTCCGCGTACAGAGGACATGACACGAGTCCAACTGACCTACTGAGCCTACTCCTAAAAATGACCTGAGAAATTCTGCTTTCGCATATAAGTATTTATTGGTCCAAATAAGGGCGGAATTTTAAAAAGGGCTTTAAGACGCCAATTTACAAAGCGTGTAATTGGGGAGAAGCCTAATCCATTAATCATGCAGCCCTGAATTAGAGCTAAAT